>JAATLQ010036284.1:0-36834 GCA_013421005.1 Heliconius erato x Heliconius himera | reverse complement strand
TTCAAGTAAATCGGTTCAGTAGTTTCAGAGAAAAATGCGGACAACAATATGTCGACAGACAGACAGACAGACAGACAGACAGACAGACAGACAGACAGACAGACAGACAGACAAGAAATTCAAAAAAAATCTTTTTGCTTTCTATTAGTCTTTTTAAGTATCCCTCTATCCATTTCAGTCAAAATTACTAAATGTACAGACAAAATATTTTTACTGTCTTATTATATATAGAGATAATGAATTTAAATGTATTTCGATGAATGTTATTTAAGTAACGTATTCCAACAAAAGGGCCGACATCAGAATCTGGTAGAAATAACTATTTATTACAACACAGTAGAAAATTGCGGTTTGCGTTTATACCTTTCATTTTTAATTAAACCGAGCTAGGTCATTTTATTTAGTTAAGCGAAACTATTAACGGGTTGGTCAAATATATATTTAAACTTTTTTTTTATCTTCATACTAAATCGAGGCCGGTCGTGGCGCAGCGGCACGAGGTGTGACTGCAAAACCGACTGGTTGTGGGTTCGATTCCCACTCGAGGAGATGAAATATTTACTTAAATTTATATTTCCATTTTCTTCGCTCTGGTGTCGAGGTTAAGCGCGGCGTTGAGTTCTGCCACTCAACACGCAATGCCTCCAAATTCGGCAGAAAGTGGGGAACGGAGTGTCTTAACACTAGGTTCCCTCTGCCTACCCTGCTGTGTGCGGGATACAGCGTGAAGCTAATTTAATTTAATTTTTTAATTTTTTTTCATACTAAATCACGCACATAGGAGGGTAAGCAGAGGGAATCTGGGACCCTAGTGTTAAGTTCCTCGTTTCCGTTAAGGCACTTCCGTTCCCCATTTTCCAATTAATTCTCTAAGCATTCCGTATTGCGTGTTTACCATAGCGATTAAATATTCCATTTACTCGAGTGAGAATCGCACCCACTACCTCACGTGTTTACAATGGCACATGTACATTTGCGCCACGATAGGCCTCATTTTCTTTTGAAATTACTTATCAATAATGCAGCCATTTAAGTAGTCAACAAAATAAGCGAAATCGCAGTCAAAAGCTAGTATATTTGCATAACACAGTCAAACTGTTGTATATTTAACGTTCGGCCGGATTCTGGTCACGGACGCCGCGGGGCGGAGGACGCGTGAAAATACATAGAAATGAAATACTCACACGATTTGTTTATTTCCTGAGAATCTTTTTGGTTTAGAATAATAGTAGGTATTAATTTTAAGTAGGTTTTGTTTGAAAGGGATTGTTGGTTCGCAGCGTTAAATTACGTGAGAATATTGTTTTTTTTTTAAATATATTTGTAGGTTGCACTTAGGATTACAAGAACAGAATTCGGGAGTAAATTTTTAAATTTAAGGTTTTAAATATATTTTGGATTATGAAGGCATTACCTACGGTGTTATACATTGTATAAGGCTATCGTATCCCAGTGGGAAAGCATCCGGCTGTAAACGAGATTATAGTCTCTATTTGAGAGAATGTAGTTTTTTATCACTTCCGCATATAGCGGAGTAGCGAATTTTCTAAGCATTGTGTGTTGAGTGGCGGCATTACACCGCTCTTTTGCCTTGGTACCAGAGCTAAGAAATAAAAATATTCATAGATGATAATTCATTCCCCCGAGTGGGGATTGAACCCACTACGCCTCTAGCTACCCACTTACTACGCAGCTAGCAACACGACGGCCTCAACGAGAATTACGTATTTACATTATCTTCATGAGACCGTAAGTTCCATCTTTAACTCTGGAAAGACATAGCACCAAAGCAACTTTAAGATTTTTCATATATAGCACATTTGTTAAGGACAATCCATCCTCCACTTTCCGGATTAAATATATCACTCATTGAGTGGCGGAACACAACACCGTATTTTGAAAATAATTCAGCTCCTCGAGTATTTATCAAACCTACACCCACCGTTCACCTTTAGACTTTAACACACGGCGCCACAACGACGGAACAAAATATACATTACAGTAACAGCTCACTTAAATTTATTGTCACTACAAATCCCTCTGTTAATTTGGAATATAGCCAATATCTTAGCAAAATGTTCGTAGCACCGATTAGCCAGAAGTGTTATGTTTAACATGTGTGTACGATATTCTTTATGTGGAATTATTTAAGTTATTTTGTTGGCTGGCGTGTGTGTATGTATGTGTAACATCTCTTATAGGCGAAACGCCTTGACCTATTTATGTAGGTATATTCATTTAGTATTGGTTTTTGAGATAAACCAAAGAGATGTGGAGAATCTAGAAAAAAAATATACATAATAATGAATATTTAAATATGTAGCTGAAGAGTTAGTTTGAGTGAACGTTCTAATCTCAGAAACTGCAAGTTCGATTTAAATACTATTTTTATTTTGGGTAATCCATCTGTCTTCGAGGCCTATATTACAACTTTCTAATTGTTTCTATGTAAGATGATGCGCGACTGTCAATGCAACAGATAGTGGGTTCGATTCTCACTTGAAGAAATTAAATATTTAATATTTTCATCCCATTGTTCTGGTAACGAGGTAAAGCGCGGTGCGGCGTTATTATCTATCACTCAACATGCCATCCATGCCTCCAGAAAAGTGTATCAATGGGAACAAAGTGTCTTAACACTAGGTTCCCATATTCTCTCTGCCTAGCCTGCTATATGCGGTATGTAGGGTAATATGATGTGTGTTTCGAATGCAAGCCGTTGTTCCTGAGATCAGGGATTCTTTGAGTACTTAGATTTTGTCCTGGGTCATAATACCCTTATTCTAAGATATTTCGATATAACTTGGGTTTCGACACTTGGATTATTAAAAATAATTAACTAAAATTTAAATTTACCTAATTCATTTTGTTGATCTAGAAAATAAAATATAGCAAAAGCTTAATAGTATTAAAGTATCGAATATGGATCCATAAGCTAAAATAATGTAAACAATGTGTGGAAATTTGACGCGTTTGTTTGTTAAGCTCTAAATGAAATTCGGATTAGCGCGCACCCTCAGGGGATGCGGGATGGTTTTCATACATACATATTCCTATATGTGATTTATTATATCAAAATAAAGTTTTTTTATAAATTTAGAAACAATATTTCATGTATTATTTTCGTTACCCTGCTCTTTGTGCTATCGACAAAGGAGATGTTGAGTTCTGTCATGAATACTCAATGTCTGTCCAGTGGTATGTAGTGTCTTGACACTACGCTTTCTCGGCCTACCCATTTTTGTGGGAAATTAAGTCATATGAGAACTTAAATGTATTGTAAAATTTGATTTTATTCTTATTATTTTTGTTAATATATATAGGGACATTGGACAACATATGTATAATTGCTATTATTGAAGAAGATCCGCCATATGTCATATCCTTATTTAAGATGTCTGTTTGGTTTGCGGCGTTAATAAAGCATGGAAATATAAAATAATTCAATCCCCGAGTAGGAATCGAACCCACAACTGTTGGGTTTACAGTCAGACGCTGTGTCGCTTTACTACGATAGCGGCTATGATTATTAGCACGTGATATTTATATCAATTTGTGGAAAGTAAAGAAATGAGTGATGATATCAAGATTTTTTTTACGATTTTAAGGCTTAATCATATACTGCCAATTTTAACCAATTGCAATAGTTATTTAAGTATATGTCTTAAAGTCAAAGAAAACAAAATTTTTGGTAAAATCACCAGAATAATAATACAGCAGGTGGACAGAGAGAACACAATTCTGGAAGCATTGAGTGGTGGAAATTAACACTCCCTTTATCTTAACACCAGAGCGAAGAACTGGAATTATAAATTTAAATAAATATTTGATTTCTTCAACTGGAAATCGAACCCATAACCGGTCGCGTTTACTCAATCACAAAAATATAGATAGCCTATACGAATCCAATCTAATAAAATTAATATGCTGCACAGATAAATGAATTGAATAGTTCTCACCTTATCAATTTACCTAACGGAGTACTGTTTCTAATTCGAAACGGTTGGCGCGTTCCCAAAACTTTCTATACTAGTACAAGGCGACCTACTTCATGTTTTAGCTTCGCTTATCAATTTACTGCAATAAAGTTTGGAATATGGGATCTAATAATGAAATACAATATATGGAATTGTGAAAGGGTTATAAAACTGTAGGAGGATTTTTTTTGCCAAAATTCAAGACGAGGTCGGACGATAGTCAGAAAAAGAGTGTCTGAATACAAGATGTACCTTGCTGTAGACAATTTCAAAGTTTCCAAAATTTTATTTTTTCTTGGATCTGGTCTTGATTTTTTCATCAGCTTCATCCTACATATAGTAGGGTGGGCAGAGGAAGCCTACATCACTTCCATCCGGACTCTGGAGGCATCCTGAGTTGCGTGGCGGAACTCAACGCCGCACTTTGCCTCATTACCAGAGCGGAGAAATTAAAATATCAAATATTTTATTTCCTCAAGTGAGAATCGCCCACCAGTTTCAGGCTGTATTCTACATATAGTAGCGTGGGCAGAGGAAGCCTACCTCACTTCCATCCGAACTCTGGAGGCATTCTGAGTTGCGTGGCGGAACTCAACACCGCACTTTGCCTCATTACCAGAGCGGAGAAATTAAAATATTAAATATTTTATTTTCTCAAGTGCGAATCACCCACTCAAAATCTGTCGTTTTACAGTTCCACTCTTGTGCTCCTGCGCCACGACGCTGCAAGAAGACGACTGAAGACGTTCTATAAAATTATTATAAAAAAAATTCCATCATCATAATATATTTAGGATATTTTAATATTAAAAATTGCTAAAAACATTTGTGATACATTTTTCCTTTCCGTTTTATGCCTTATGTCTCTAACATAGTAGTAGGTATATTTATTTTCTACTAAAGCTTAACAATTTACTTTTTTTTTCACACAGCAGGGTAGGCAGAGAGGACCTAGTTTTAAGATACTCCGTTCCCCACTTTCCGCCAATTTATGGAGGCATTGCGTGTTGAGTGGCAGAACTAAACGCCGTGCTTGTCCTTGTCGGTTTTATAGTCAAACTTTGTACAGACACCGAGACGTTATTTTTCTATTATAACTATAGAAATAAAGATAATATTTCAAAGAACATTATATCACAACTCACAAACGACATTTAGTTCCGCCTGTGTTTACCAAATGGGAGACGAATAAAAAAAATCACCAACAAAATGCTACAACATTCGTTACCTAACGCTAAGGAAATCCTTTTTCTTATTTACAAAAAAAACTAGAAGTCTTGGCGCGAGCCAACCAAATAGGCTATAATGAATATAGCTAGTTCAGTCGCAATATGCCCAAATAATATAGATTTTTTTTTATTGTGATGGTAGCAAGTTCACATTCTGTTTTTCAGCTTCACCTACATTCAAAATAGCAGCATAGCAAATTTTAAATGGGAAACAGACTGTGCTGGGGTGGGCAAAGTCTGTCTTACCTTTTCAGAAGGCACACGAGTTATTCATTTGGTTCTTCCTTTTTTAAAAAAAACAAGGAAGAGAGAGAGTGAGGTCAGTCGTGGCGCAGCGGCACGAGGTGTGACTGTAAAACCGACTGGTTGTGGGTTCGATCCCCGTTCGAGGAGATGAAATATTTACTTAAATTTCTATTTCCGTTTCTTCGCTCTGGTGTCGAGGTTAAGCGCGACGTTGAGTTCTGCCACTCAACACGCAATGCCTCCAGAATTCGGCAGAAAATGGGGAACGGAGTGTCTTAACACTAGGTTCCTTCTACCTACCCTGCTGTGTGCGGGATATAGCGTGAAGCTGATTTATTTGATTTATTTATTTTAAGGAAGAGAGAGAGAGAGAGAGAGAATCTATTTTAACCAAACATTTAAAACTACGCAATAAACTTACGCTACAATATATTTAAATCCAAATAGATTATGATGGTGTTTTAAAAAGAAAATGAAAATGGAAGTTATGATGCAAGAAAAATAAACTCCGCACGGAGTAAGTAGGGCGCGGCGTATTATACGGCCAGAGTGAAGTGCTTGCGTTTCTCAATATGAGGCGAAGTGAATTGCTTATATGATATAATATAAATAAGAAGCCGTTGGAGTTAAGACAGGGCTTCAAATCCATTTACAGTTTAAGTGTGGTATAATAGGTTACGTTCTTAGTTAGATTTTGATATGATTATTTATTTATTTAATTTGTGGCCAGTCGTGGCGCAGGAGTAGGTATGAAGTGTAACTTTAAAGGTGACAGGTTGTGGGTTTGATCCCACTCAAAGAAATCAAACTTTTAATATTTCAATTTTCTTCGCTCTTGTGTTGAGGCAAAGCTCAAGCGTTTATTTCCGCCGATCAACCCACAATATCTTCAGAATTTGACCGGAAAATGGGTATAAATAGGTTCCCTTTGTCTATCCTGCTATGCGCATGATACATTTACGCTAAAAAAGAATCACGATTTCTTCATGATAAAACAGAGTAGACAGAGAAAACCTGGTGTTAAAACACTCCATATATATACTTTTTGCCCTTTTCATATACGCATATTGTGTGTTAAGTGGTGGAACCCAATATAGTGCTTCTTGTGTTTTACAAGACCGACGAGTCGTGAAAACAACTTCAAATTTGGAAACACTTAAAATGTAATATTTTTCTTTGTCTATTGGGGACTGGTTATCTGAAGTTAATTTCAAATTGACACCTCCACGTGATCTTGAGAAAAATGGTTTTGACAGAGGCTAATAACGAAGCGATCCTAGGAAGAGAGTAGTGATCCAAGGAAAAAAGAGAAATATCTTTAGAGATAAGGTAATTATATAACTATAGAGGATAAAGGTTCCGTTTTTCTTTTTCTTTTGAGGTACGTCATCCTAAAAATCAATAAACAATCATTTATTTCACTACAAAAAGCCGATGTATACAGCTTTATCAGCATTCATTGTCCCAGAACTAAGCGTTTCCCTTTCCTCCTTGAAATTTTGCTGACTCATACAAATTTTATTCTACGAATAGAAAAGTAAGGCGATTTGGCAATATAAAAATATTTATATTGCCGAGGCCGGTCGTGGCGCAGCGGCACGAGGTGTGACTGCAAAACCGACTGGTTGTGGGTTCGATCCCCACTCGAGGAGATGAAATATTTACTTAAATTTATATTTCCATTTCTTCGCTCTGGTGTCGAGGTTAAGGGGGGCGTTGAGTTCTGCCACTCAACACGCAATGCCTCCAGAATTCGGCAGAAAGTGGGGAACGGAGTGTCTTAACACTAGGTTCCCTCTGCCTACCCTGCCTTGTGCGGGATACAGCGTGAAGCTGATTTGATTTGATTTTGATTTGATTTTAAAACTTTTATCTGTCTTTCTCATTGTCCACTTATCTCCGAAACATCTCGATTTTAATGAGACTTTCATTGGACTATTGAAATATAAAGGGTGTTTGGAAGGATGAAATATGAAGGATTTACGTGGAATAAACCACGTATACTGCCCAGATACAACATTAATTAAAAAATCGTATAAAAAGTGAAAGAAACCGCGCGGGAAGCCACTAGTATAAATAAAATAAAAATAAGATATATTTATATAACATCCCCTTTGAATATAAACAATGAATAATAATCATAAGATCCGTCTTGTCATGATTAGTTTGAAATATAACATAGTATAATATTTTCTTTAAGAATAATAAATAACTTGGAGTCTATATAGACAATGCTAAAAATATCTTGTACGAAATGAATATTTGATAGATTTTTTATTGAGGTAAAAGGTTTTCTATTCTATAGTACTAGACAAATAATAATAATATTATATTTGAGGCGAGTTGTGAACGCGATAGGTTTTGGGTTTGATTCTTACTCGAGAAAATCTAAAAAAATCGGACAAGTGCGAGTCGGGCTCGTCCACCGAGGTTTCCGTATAAAAATTGGAGGTCTCGAGCTTTTTCTGAAATTAAACTTTGCTTAGCCACAGCCTTTTCATCTGATACCTCACTTGAACGCGGTTTTAATACAAAATTTTGCTCCCTTTTAAGGCCATTATATTTTAGGATTTAACCACAATTGTCCATCTACTCCACGCAATACCTCTAAAATTCGGCAGAAAGCGGGAACGTCTTAACACTAGATTCCCTCTGCCTACCCTGCTTTGTGCGGGATACAGCGTGAAGCGAAACTTAAATGATACACAAAATAACTTATGTACAATTCTGCCACAATTTCGATTAATATGCAATAACATATGAGGTCGGGGCAAAAGTATTTTCGTATTGTTCATACAAAGGAAAATATTTTTTTAGGTATAATTTTTTATTTATTTATAATATTTATGTGCCGTTATGATCGAAGACTTGTTGCCATCTTATAGGTAGCCATGACCCCATTCCTGTAGAAATTTTGAGATTTTTGATTAAAAAAATCTGATAGGTAGTGTTCACAGTGTTCTTTTGAGGTTAGTTTTATGATTCCCAAAGAGTTCCGCAATGACCGAAACAGGTGAATATCTGATGAAGCAAGGTCAGGACTATACGGAGGATGCATCAATACATCCCAGCCAAGCTCTCCCAATTTTTGGTGCGTGGCTGGCTATAAGAAGTCCAAAGCGAACCTCATTTTTCACACTAAAATTTCCAGATTTGAAACGCTTGGACCACATTTATGCTACTCTTATTGATACCCCATTAGGTCCGTAAACCGCACAAAATTTATTCGCGGCGTTCGTCGCATTTTTACATTTTTTGCAACAAAACTTTAAAATGCACCGAATTTCTTCGTCACATACGTTCGTTTTGCTTGCTTGTAAAACAATTAAAAAAGGCGGGAACTAGTTTTTTTTTATTTATTGCATCTTCAGAATGTCACATTTAATGGTATTAAAACCAGCCAGTTACATTCAGTACAGCCAAAGAGTTTTTTGATTACTAATAATACATTCAAAATAAGAAAATACTTTAGCCCTGATATATTATATTTTCGTTTAAGTTATTTTCAAAATCGTTGAACCGTTGAGAAAAATATCGCCAAATAGGTATTAAAAACGATAATAGTGATCTATAGGAAGCTGATTACGTTCCCTCACAATGCTTCATGCTTGAATAGTAAAAACACAATCTGTACACAATATATCATTTATATATATAAAACAATATTCAATCTTATTGTTATAAAGATTAAAATAAAATGATTAATTCTTTATTTCAATAAAAGCTTTATATATATTTTTTTCAACTTACCGTGTGTTTATTGGTTTTTTATTGCCAGCTAGCGGCTATAGCGTGGCTTCGCCCGCTTTCTTTTTGTTTAAGTAAATTGAGGTCAGTCGTGGCGCAGGTGGTCGTGGGTTCGATTCACATTTGAGGAAATTAAATATTTAAGATTTTCATTTTCTCGTTCTGGTAATCGAGGCAACGCGCGGCGTTGAGATCCGCTATTCCACTCGCAATATTCAGAATTATGCAAAAAGTGGAGAACGAAAGTGTCTTAATGGGAAAGGAGTGTCTTAAGGTTAAGGCTTTTCTGCCTATGAAAGAAAACATATAAACATGTAAGTTTCAACTTTTTATATGTTATATATTATAGCTTCGAACATAAACGCAGCTTACTCATTAGAAGTTAAATATATCTAGAATCCTCCTTACAGAATTCGTCGTAATATTTTCTTTTGCAACTCATAACGAGTTCTAGCTATATATACAAGAAACATGCTATGTCATCTACATATAAATAAATATACTCTATTTTTTTTAGTTTAAAAAAATCAGCTAGAAATTCCTGGCAGAAAAAAAAAATAAAAATTCTTCAGTGTTGAAAAATAAAAAGAATATATATTTTGTATAAATTGGAAGTAATTAACAGTATTTCTTATTAAATAAATATGGAGAAACATATTTTTTTAACAATTATTTTTAAACTATCGATGTATGTAAAATTTTAACATTTACAGAATTTTGACTCATTATCCAGTGACTAATATTTGCCAATTTTCGTAAAATTTTCGAGAAATTTCATTTTGAGTGGCGCAACTCAACGCCGCGCTTTGTCTTCCTAACAAAACAACGAAAAAAAAAATCCACCGCATCATACCATTATAAAATATATAAACCGAGACAATACGTAAAAAAGTCCTTAATCATTCGTACTTACCTACCTTTTTCACTTCTATTTTAAAATATTATGAATGTCGAAACTGACGTGGACTCGAGTTGCTCTCAAACAAAAATACGGAGATGAGAGCGTTGTTTGCTGCTTTCATTAAAGAGGGGTCGCCCTAAAGGGGTCATTTGGAGTAACCTTGATGATTACCAGGAACACTGTCAGTGATTTTTGAGATTTTCCCTAATTCGAAATCAGATGTTAATGGGAATTAAAAGATTAGAACCTTAGTGTAAGCAGTTTTTACTATACATATATTTTTTGGAGTCACTTGATCAATTCTGGTTTCTGGTAATCGCCACGCTTTTTCACGCCTCGAAACCAGAGCAAAAAAAATGGATTTCCTCCTGGAAATTTTTAAATATTTTATTTCCCCGAGCGATAATCAAACACACAATCTATCGCGTTTTCATACATACTTTGTGCCTATGCGCCATGAATGTGAATTCGATTCCCATCCCAATTTTCCATTTTTTTTAATCCACAAACCAATAAACAACAATAAAAACGGTGAATATAAAACAGTAACGAAAGTACTGTCCTAATGCTCATATTACGTTAAGGTAGGATAACTAATATATGGGCGATAATCATGAAAATCGACAAAATAAAATTAAAAAAAAATTAAATTAGCTTCACGCTGTATCCCGCACACAGCAGGGTAGGCAGAGGGAACCTAGTGTTAATACACTCCGTTCCCCACTTTCTGTCGAATTCTGGAGGCATTGCGTGTTGAGTGGCAGAACTCAACGCCGCGTTTAACCTCGACACCAGAGCGAAGAAATGGAAATATAAATTTAAGTAAATAATTCATCTCCTCGAGTGGGGATCGAAGGCCAGTCGGTTTTGCAGTCACACCTCATGCCGCTGCGCCACGACTGGCCTCTATCTCTCTCTTTCTTATCGACAAAATAATTTATCCAAAAATACTTATTTTAGAAAATGTTTTGTAAAATAAGTATTTTTTCTTTCCTAAGTGTGGATTAACACTTTAAAACTGATAAAAATGATTTACTCAAGTTAGGTAAATTTACCTTAATTAGTTAGACGACCTACGTGGATACAAGTGGATATTACACTAAACTACTACAAACGACTGTATTGTTAGCTGGTTTCATTAAAGAGAGGTCGCTCTAAGGGGTCATTTGGTATAATTGTTAACCTTGGCTGTTACCATGGAAACCAGCGAAGATCTTCCTAAGCTTGATGCTCTTATTTCCGAATAACTACTGATGTGGACGCCCCGCACATGTGAAGAAGGTTTTTCAGGTTACGGGTTCGATTTTTAAAGCAGGAAATATAGGCTAAATAAAGGCTGTAGACGTGACGCTTGTGAGTTTGATTTCCATTCGGGGGAGTATTATAAAATATGCTGAATATTTTCTTTTTCATGCTCTAGTAACGAGGCAAAGCGCGGCTTTGAGCTCCGCCGCTCAACACGCAATCTTTTGAGAATTCCGGGGAAAGTGGAAAATATAAGTGACTTAATGGGAAACGGAGTGATACTAGGTAGATACAGCAGTAAAACTAAAAATATACTACTACTTAAAAACTATTTCGTCATTTCTTCAGTTTCTTACAGAACAAATTAAATCTCACCAGTAATTCTAAGAAAATTTTCTCTTGATTTTCCTCTTGATCATGAAAATTGATAAAGCGAGTGTAGAATTTTAGTTTAAATATTAGACATACATATATTTTCAAAATATTAATTATAGAGATCACAATGATATTAACTCGAAAAAAATAAAAATAGCAACTAAATTCTAATCACATTAGCCAAAATGACAAATAACTATTTTTTAGTTGCCACAGATAATACTAAAATACTTCTACCTACATTTTCTGCACAGTTTGACCGTTGTAGGGTTCGGTTATAATAAATTCATGTAAGAGATCCCCGGTTTCCGTATATTGGGTCCAATCCAGGTAAGCAAATGGGCCAAGGTTAGGTGAAATAGCCTATGGTCTAAATTGTTAGTGAAATATTAATTGTGAAGAACGATAAAAATAATGTAATAAATTTGAAAAATATATTTTTATACACTAAGTATGTATGTTTGTTATCTTTTTAATTACCTTAGTTCCTTTTATCTACTATATAAATATCAGGACATGCCATTCTCCAAGAATTTTTGAGACATTCTGTAATGAGTGACGTACCTCGACGCTGCGATCGCGTCAATTAAAAATAGAAATAGTATATAGATTTATTTACACTATAAAAAACAAATGAAATATTTTAAAAAAATTGTCTGTCTGCCTGTTTTTCTGCTTGTTCTGATTGATCTCTGAAAGATCTGAGTCGATATTTACGAAACATTTATGGAATATATCCTCTATCTTAGGTAGTGGAGTAACATAAAGGCTACGGTTTTAGCAGATAGATATGAAATAAAAGAAAAATGTTTGGCTATTACCAAACATAAAAAAATCTCCAAAAGGCTTAAATTTTAATTCATTTAGTGTAGGCCAATATAGATAATCACATTAAAACAATTTTTCTCCACATATACCTGAATAGTCCTACTAATATTAAAAGTGTAAAAATTTGTTTGAAACATCCGCCATGTTTGTTCCACTGTCACGCAATAATCCCAAAACGAATTTAGACGTAAATTTTCAGTAATAAAACTTATACATCAAAATAACGCATACTCTACAATTTTGTATAATTTGTCTATAATATTACAAAAATTTAAAAAAATGAAGTTGCGTTTGTATTTAAAATCGATCAACTTGAGCGAAGCAGCCTGCGGACCGCTAATACATTATTAAAAATAAAATATTTTAGACAGTGTACCTATCAGAATATGTCAATGTAAATTCCCTACATATCAAAGTTATATAAAAAAGGAAATCGTGAAAATAATTTAAATAAGGCTATCGCGACGTTGTGGCCATCGATTTCCAGTTGGGGGAATGAAATATTAAAAATCATCGATGCAAAGTGGTGCGTTTAGTTCCGCCATTCAACACCTAATGTCGCGAAAATTTTGCGGAAATTGGAAAACGGATTTTTTTTAATGGGAACGGAGTATTTTAACACTAGGTTCCCAGTTCCTTTTGTTGATCCTGCCATGTGCGGGATAATACGTGAAGAAGCAAGCATAGATTAGGACCACTGAAAGTACCGATTACTTACATCTAGCTAAATATTAAAAAAAAAGTACTATATTTTTGTAGTAGCTATCGTCGTCGAAAGTTATGTTTGCAATTATGAAAATTTGCTATATCTCAAAAATTTCAAAATCAGCTTCACGCTGTATACCACCCACAACAGGGTACGCAGAGGGGACCATTAACACTAGTTGAGTCACTCCATTCCCCACTTTCCGCAGAATTTTCCCAGGTATTAAATGTCGGAACTCAACGCCAGGCTTTAGCCTTGGTACCAGAGCAAAGCAATAAAGATATTAATACTTCGACTGGGCATCGAACCCACAGCCGTCTCCTTACAATCACACCTACGCAACGACGACTACTTTGTTATAGGTTTATTATTAACTAGTTTTATTATTATATTATTTAGTAAATTGATTTAAATTTGAATCTGCATTCACCTAAATAAACAAATATATTTGAAAATAGGTCAAAAACCTGGACCCCGCAGCAAAACGTCCATAACTTAACCGGCTACGTAAGCCCGGATACCCTAATGTATTTAGGGTATGAATATTTAACAAATACCCACACGTTTCTGAGCCGGGCTGATATTAATAATCGCATTATATACTAAGCTCATCCTGCTATATATGGTCGTGACATAGTAAGGATCTATTTGTCTGCAATTGTACGGTAGTTACCAGTTCGATTTTCTTTCAAATATTAATTTATGTTACTTAAAAGAGTGGTTTTTAACCAAGTTAAAAAAAGGAGGTTGTCTTTGCAATGTATTTTATTTTGTAACCAATTATAAATCATTGCTACATAGATATTTTGATAATAACTTTTTATATTTATTCATTTTCATTTCATAATATTTCTAAAATAAACATAGCTTTCACTCTTAAAGTAAAGAATGCAGTGACTTAAATGACAAATAACTGACCCCCTCTGTCTGCTACTTCCTTTCAAAAAGATTCATCGTGTATTCATTTAATAAATATAAGAAAATATTTTTAAATATTAAGGTTCACGCTGTTTCCCGCCCACAGCAGGATAGATAGTGTAAAGACACACCGTGCCCCATTTTTCGCCGAATTCTGTGAGCGTGTTGATTGGCGCAACTTAACACCGCGCTTTGTCTCGATACCAGAGCGAATAAATGAAAATATAATATAACTTTATATAAATTTATTTATTTATTTCAATATTATGAATATTAGTATAATTCTGCCGGTTAAAATTTGAATCCACTACCATTTCGTACTTTTTTGGGACCGAGATACTTCTGAACGCAGGTACTGAAGATTATATCGAAATGATAAACGAGATGCAATATACGTTATAGCCATCTCCAATAAATGTATATAAATACGAACCAGTAGTTCTAGAGATCAGCTCGTTCAACCAAACAAACACTTCAGCCTTATAATATCAGTACCTATAGGTCACTATTCTCAAACAAATAACCATAACAGTCAAGACAAAAGCCACTATATAATCGCCGTATATATATCTTTATGTTCAGCAATATCGTTTGTTTGAATGTTTATTTTCATATTATGCGAAAAAGCTACCTATTTACCGGTTGATAAGATTTTTATGTACATAAGTCTTTTTATCTAAAAAAAAAATCAGCTTCACGCTGTATCCCGCTTACGGCAGGATAGGCAGAGGAACCCTAGGGTTAAAACACTCCGTTCCACACTTTTCCGGCGAATTTTTCAAAGTATTGCATGTTAAGTGGCAGAACTAAACCCCGGGCTTTTGCTTTGGTGCTAGAGCGAAGAAATTAAAATATTAATAAATAATAATCCATTCCCCTCGAGTGGGGATCGAACCTATAACCATCGCGTTACAGTCACACCCGTGCGCCACGACGGACTTTTTATCTTTACCGACAATAATAATTCGAGGTTGTTCTTTAAACATTTAAGGCATAATAGGCCTCCTGATAACAGAAATTTGATAATAAATATTTATGTCTTTGATAAGAATAAATTTAGGGACACCTTTTTTTGTTTGTAATGTATGGAATTGATGGATGGATAACAAAATTATTATGTGTTTGTTTATTTTTATTTTTTTTATCTTCACACTGTATCCCGCATACAGCAGAGTAGGCAGAGGGAACCTAGTGTTAAGACACTCCGTTCCCCACTTTATGCCGAATTCTGGAATAACAAAACTCAACGCCGAGCTTTGTTTCGAATTATGTGTTTATGTTGGGAGTAAAAGTTATATTTATCTTGTGTGTTTCTTTAAAAAGAAAAAAAAATATATAAAAATATATATAATAATAACTGAACTCTGTATCATAAGGCTAGGATACTCCGTTCAACACTTACCGACCAAATTCCTTTCTACAGAAGATTTTATATGTTTCAAAATAATAATAACCAACAAGAAAATAGATGCATATGCCAGTGGTGGTAGGGCACAAAGTGTGACTAAACGAGACTGGTTTTGGATTCGATCACCACTTAAATTAAACATTTATTTAAATTTATAATTCTATTTCTTCGTTCTAGCATCAAGGCAAAACGCGGCGTCGAGTTCCGCCTCGGCATTCCGAGGCCTCCAGAATTCGGCGGAAAGTGGGGAACACACTGTCTTAACACTAGATTAACTCTGCCTACCCAGCTGTTTTGCCTTGTTACCAGAAGCAAGAATCGAAAACAATTCATACCTGCGGTAGTGAGAATCGAAACTATAACTGTCTTATTTACAGTGAGATGCTGTGAGCCACGACGGCCTCAATTTATCTATCTCTTCAAGCTCTAAGAGAGGAAAAATAATATTTAATCAATAATTTATAACATTTAAGCATACTTGCGGCGTTGAGTTCCGCCACTCAACATGCAATGCCTCCAAAATTAGGCGGAAAGTGTCTTAACACTAGCCTGCCTACCCTGCTTTATGCTGATTACAGCGTGAAGCTGATTTATTTATTTTCTATGTAAACAATTGAAAAGTAAATAAATAAAATAAAACTACCTACCTTCTGATTTTTACCACCCCAGAATAAAAGTCCATTCCAAAGCGTGAAACATCACTATCCTTCAGAAAGTATCTCTCTAATTACAAGAGTAATAAGTTACGTCTCGACGCGGTCGAGGGGAACCCCCGTAATCACTTTACCATACTTCATTGTATTTGCTGGGGTGTATTTCCAATAATACTAGTGTTACATTATGTTCTTGTTTCTTCTATGAAACCTTTAATTACCATATTATTTTAATGTAATATTTTTTTACCAGCTTCACGCTGTATCCCGCTTATAGAAGAGTAAGCAGAGGGAACCTAGCGTTAAGACACTCCGTTCCCCACTTTTCGCTGAGTTCTGGAGGCGTTGCGTGTTGAGTGACGGAGCTCAACGCCGCGCTTTGCCTCGACAGCAGAACGAAGAAATGAAAATATAAATGTTAATAAATATTTCATTTCATCGAGTGGGGATGGAACCCACAACCAGTCATCTTACAGTCACACTTTGTGCCACTTCGCCGCGACTGGGACTTATTTTTCAATCGAATTAAACAAATGAGTAAAGCTTATACGAAAATGACTAGTTTCTAGTTTATGTATGACCTTGATGTGCCAATTGAAACGTACAATACGCGTTGCCATAGCAACGTGAATGCTTATACAGAAGTATATATTGTCACACATGTTATATATTTGTGCGTGTGTGATATATTTATTGTTTAATATATTATGTCATTTTTTTTAAATATATATTCTGCACTCTTTCCCTAATAGTCGTCAAGTTATTGCCTCACGTTCATATGATACGACAAAACGATATCTTTAAAACTTCAAAATCCACGCAAAGACAATTATTTAAACAACGCATGGCGTTGTGTTCCGCAATCCCACAAACCATCTTTAAATGGACGACAATCTGGTTTTAAACATTTGTAACTCATAAGCACATAAAAGCTATACAAATATAAAGATAAAAATAATACTATCAATATAAAATAAAGTAGGAATAATCAGAAAGGCGACGTTTTTATAGCTATTCAGTCTTGTCCAAGTTTTTCCGCCTTTACTGCTATGTTTATCGTTGTTTACTTTCACGTTTAACGCTCTCGTAAATTAACAGACATTACTACACTACTGTTCGTGGGCTATAATGTTTACTTAGTAGTTTATAGTAAATAGTTTCTGAATACACGCCTTAAATGTAATATATGTATATGCATAACTTTGTCTTTATAGTGTTGTTATAGGTGTTATAAATTATATATACATAAAGGCACTTCGTTTCCTGTTTTGCGGCAAATTCTGGAGGCATTGCGTGTTGAGTGGCGGAACTCAACGCCGCGTTTAGCCTCGACACCAGAAACGAAAATATAAATTTAAGTAAATATTTTATTTCGTCGAGTGGGGATCGAACCCACAATCAGTGGCATTTACAGTTGTGCATCTGTACTACAATTGGCCTCAAGAGAACAGCTTTTTAAATTCTTAGAGAATGTTTAATTGTGCTTTTTTAGACGGGACATAGTGCTAAAACACTCCGTTCCCCAGTTAATTTACAAAACGCTGCCGTTTGTTTAAAACAGTTGCCGTTTGTGTAGTGGGGAAAAATTACAATAATTTTAAATATTTCACTTCGTTCCTAATAAAATATTTACGTTTCTCACTTTCCACCGTATTCTGGAGGCATTGCGTATTGAATGGTCGAACTCGACGCTAAACTTTGCTTGTTCTTAGTATTAAGACACTAGGTTCCCCACTTTCCACCAAATTCTGGAATCATTGTGTGTTGAGTGGTGAAACTCAACACCGCGCTTTGCCTCGACACCGGAGCGACGAAATGAAAATATAAATTTAAATAAATATTTCATTTCCTCGAGTGGGGGTCGAACCTACAATCTGTCTCGTTTATAGTATAGCACACTTGTACCACGACTGGCTTCGATTATACAGGTAGATATATAAAATATAATAAAATGTCATATTTCTATATGTTATATATGAAAGTTAAATAATGAATAAACTACCTACAATATATCCAGCATCATTTTTCGCAATGCGTAGCTTTGTCACAGCTGAGCGAGCGGCTGTATGAAAAATTCAATATTCTATACATAAAAAATAATATACGTACAGTATGTGCGTTTTAAAATTTTATGTTTTCGTTTATTATGACGGCTCGTTTGTTTTTCATTATCTTTGTAACGATTCGGTGTTGAGTGTTGTGTTGTGTGATAAATTATGAACGGTAACGGGTTCGATTTCTCTAGAAAATCAAAGCGCGGCGGTGAGTTTCACCGTGGAGCAATGCGATGTAATGCATAAAGAGAATAAAGATGCGAAAGTATTAAATTTGACAAAGGAAAACAAAAGTCTTGGCTCCAGATTCTCTCCTCCTGCCATTCTATGCGAAAAAAGGCAACTAATATGTAGACTAGCTAATAATATAAAGAAATTTCACTTGATGTTTTTCTCAAAAAAAAGGGTTTAAATGATTTATCTTCATAACTTTGCCACATAAATAAATAAATTATGTATTATATTTCGTTCATCGTGTCAATGACCGAATGCTCAGTTATTTTGCAAGTGTTTGGCCACGTAAGATCTTATTGATATTAAATCTAAAACAATAACATTAAATATATATAAATATATATATAGTTTTTGTAGTTAGTACTTTCTATAAAAAAACTTGGTGAAAATAGAAAAAAAGAAATGATCGGTCCATTTGTTTAGGAGCTACAATGCCACTGACAGACACAAAACTAAACAGACATGTTAAACTTAAAGATCTCCTTTACGTCGAGGGTTAATAATCTCAATGTTAATGCATACAGAAGAAATCAAGATTTGTAAATATTATTATAGAATACATTTATATTATTGAATTGAAGAAAATTTATCTCATGTCTGAACATTTCAATATTCACTTCGATAAACATTGATTGAAAATGCTTTCTTTAGTAAATCTGTAACACACTATACATAATACTAGCATATACTTGTGGTTTTGCTCACGTTGTTATTAATACATTCTAAGTGCTCAAGGTAACTCTAACCGCATTTTAGTGGGATATATATAGAAAGAATTTATACAAAAAATAAAATAAATAAGCTTCACGCTGTATCCCGCACACTGCAGGGTAGGCAGAAGGAACCTAGAGTTAATACACTCCGTTCCCCAATTTCTGCCAAATTCTGGAGGCATTGCGTGTTGAGTGGCAGAACTCAACGCCGCGCTTGTCCCCGACACCAGCACAAAGAAATGGAAATATACATTTAAGTAAATATTTCATCTACTCGAGTGGGGATCGAACCCACAACCAGTCGGTTTTACAGTCACATTTTGTACCCCTGCACCACGACTGGCCTCAAATTAAGAGGAATTTATGCAAAAAAATATTAATTTCCACTAAAAAAAAGGTTTATTTGTTTTTTTGGGTCAAATTGATTTTTTTTTTGGGTTTACCAAAAAAAAACATTTTCAACCCATAGTTCCTGGGATAAGCGAATTCAAACAAACAAACTCACCACATTATACTATAAAAATAATCAGCTTCACGCTGTATCCCGCACACAGCAGGGTAGGCAGAGGGAACCTAGTGTTAAAACTCAACAGACAGACAGACAGAACTCAACGCCGCGCTTAACCTTGACACCAGAGCGAAGAAATGGAAATATACATTTAAGTAAATATTTCATCTCCTCGAGTGGGGATCGAACCCACAACCAGTCAGTTTTGCAGTCACACCTCGTGCCGCTGCGCCATGACTGGCCTCAATATAAACATAAAGATAGAAATACATAATATAACCAAACGAACGAAGCAAAGAATGAACAAATAGGCAACAAACGAACGGTTAATGTTCGCTGACGTGGAATGATTCCCGCGTTAATCATTCAGAAGGGGTTTCCTAAAAGGAATTGGTGTTCGCAATGCTATATTGATGTTTTGATTTGAATCAGTCGCGCGGAACGATTTGTTTGTTATCGACCGTGGTTTTATTGGTTCTTGGACCGAAATTATACCATCTATGTATGTATGGGTGGATTGTTTAATCTGTATTTTGGAGGCGCCCATTTTATAAACGACTTCGTAAAGAAGGAGGTTTTATATATATTTTTTAATTATTTTCGTTTAACAGAATCAAAGTACGTGTAACGTTATGTAATTTTACTTTTTAGTTCGTTGTTTGAAGTTGGTTTTTCATTTTGTTAAAAATTAATTTATTTTATTTCTCAAAATATTTTACGTATGTGAAGCTAGCAAAAATATTATCTATGCTTAAAACCTTTGCTTATTAATTGATTGCTTATGCGGCAATTTAGGAAGATTAATGAATTGGTAATAATGTATCTGTATTTTATGGTTGAAGTTGCCCCACAAGTTGCTTCACATACAACAGTAAAATATTTTATTTCTCAAAATATTTTACTGTTGTATGTGAAGCTAGCAAAAATATTATCTATGCTTAAAACCTTTGCTTATTAATTGATTGCTTATGCGGCAATTTAGGAAGATTAATGAATTGATAATAATGTATCTGTATTTTGTGAATCAAAGTTTATTATCTGTGCAAATGTCAAATAAGTAACGCAATGACATATTGATGTTTTGATTTGAATCAGTGGCGCGGAACGATTTCTTTGTTATTGATTGTGGTTTTATTGGTAGGTACTATGTACAAAATTGTACAATTTTTGTACGAATGAGACTTGATTGGATTTTAATTTGAGTTTATTCGTATTTTATTAATTTGTATTTTATTAAAACTGCTGTCTTTGCAAATATCAAATAAATATGAATTAGGTGGTCACTTTTACAGGATTTTTAACACAAAGTTTTGGAAGAAACGTAGAGTTAAAACACTCTGCTTTCCACTTACCGCCTAATTTTCAAGACAGCGTGCTGTTTGAAAGAAAAATAAGAATCCAATTCGCGTTTATCTTGTTACCAGGGCGGGAAAATAAAAATAATTCATTTCCTCGATTCGAAATCGAACCCCAAACTACAGTCAAAAGCTGTACCACTGAGCCACAACGGGGAGATAAATTTTATTATTTAATGGATTTCCTTCATTTCGGGGCACCAAATTTACTCTCTACAAATGTCAAATAAGTAACACAATACTAAATCGATGTTTTGATATGGAACATTCGCACAAAATATTTTGCTTGTTATTGGTTGTGGTTTTATTGGTTCATTAAATGAAATTTCAATCTTTTATATACATACATATGTGGTTATAATATAGAAATGAGTTAATTTTTACGAAATGTTTTTTTTTTATTTTAGCCTGACACATCTTTCGTATATTACCCATTCAGTGGCGAAACCCAACGCCGCATATTGTCTCACTAATCCGGAAAATACATTAATTACTTATAGCCCCAAGTTTTAATCGAATAAATTACGAAATGCGTTAAGATGGCCTTAATTATATATATAGTAAGTTTACCAAACTAATATTATAAACTTCAAGAGTTTGTTCGGTTGAACACGCTAATCTCAGGAAGTACCGGTTCCAATAGAAAAACTCTTTTTGTGTTATGTGTTGTATACTTACGCCCAATATTAATAATCTATCTCCTACGCCAATCTTCGATTGTTCCATATATCTATCCAATCTCTAGATTGGATAGATATATGGAACAATCGACGATTGACGTAGGAGATAGACTATTAATATTGGGCGTTAGTCTATTTAATTTGAGGCAGGCTATAGGTTATATCACGACATCCAAATTGGTTCAATTTTATTTACTAACTATAAATTGACCACGAGGCATAGCCGTAGCTAAAAGCTAGTAGTATATATAAATCAAGAATCCAATCCAATTCTAATTTATATCTTCCGTCCATAATTTATTGATAACAAAAGGAAACAACAACTGCAAGTTTTTAGCTTCACGCTGTATCCCGCACATAGCGGAGTAGGCAAAATAAACCTAAGAACCTACTTAAAACACTCCGTTCCCATTAAGACACTACCGTTACCTACTTACCTTGGAATAATACCATTTATTTCAGAAAAGTAATAAAGAATACTTCATTAAAACATATTACGATCGTATTTTATTATGAAAAATGAATGAACCTTCGTATTATATTGGAAATGGGTTGCCAGTGTGAAAGCTTCCCACATAAATGTCAATGTATTATACGATAAACAACTTGGACAGATTTGTCATGCGGTTAATAACATCTACAGAGTTGGTTAAATACTGTGTGCTGGAGTTTAATTACGATGCATTTGATTTATAAAATGTTTTGTAGAGAAAGAAAAATAAAATATTCTCTCTTTTCACGCTTTTTCCCGTATAGCACGCCAGACCTAGTGCTAAGACACTTTGTTTCCTATTTTTCGTCCAAATTTAAAGGTATTGGGAGTCGGGTGGCGGATCTTAAAGCTGTTCTTGGTCTACTAGGGCCAAATAAATATTATTTGAATGTAATTAGTCCTCCTCCGTTCTCCAAGTGGGGATTGAATCGACAACCACCGCGCTTACAGTCACTTTGCTGCCCAACTGTGCCACCGCCTTTACATTGTACGTTATATTATACCCATATGTTTTTACTCATTTTATTGTGGTCTATGGTGTGTTAGTGACACTTAGTACACCGCTGATTAGCTATATTGATGAACATTTTACATACACTTACTGTAGGGTTTTAAAAAAGTTCCTATTTTACATGTTGAAAATATTGGGAACGAAAAATATCTTTTTAGAAATCTAAAAGCTATAATTTTTAAAAGGCGAAAATTTAAATTGCGATTTGAGTAGCAAAACTCAACGCAACGCTTAAAAAATCATTAATAATAAAAAAATATATGTATAATACGACTAGAGACCAGTCTGGTTGTTTAAATTTATATTTTTATTTCTTTATCCTGGTTTTGAGGCAAAGCGCGGCGTTGAGTTGCGCAATTCAACACGCGATACCTGCAGAATTCGGCAGAATGTGGAGAACGAAGTGTCTTAACACAACGTGAAGTTTACTTCCACGCAACATTCAAGTGCTACCTACAGTATTTTTAGTTTTTAAAAAACTTTTAGAAAACTTTGAAATTACACGCGCAAGTGCATTCCGCATTTGAGAAGTTTCAGACTGTTTCGAATACAAAATACTGTCAGTATAAGAAAACTAATGTAAAGTCCTGGTAGATTAAAGGAACACAACTGTTACTTCGAACTTTTTGTTGGCCATGTTAGATGTTCGTCTGTATATACATATGTATATATAACAAATATATTTTTCAGCAGTCGTGGTGTATGGTCACAAAGTGTGACTGTAAAATCGACTGGTTGTGGGTTCGATCCCCACTCGAGGTGATGAAATACTTATTTACATTGATATTTTCATTTCTTTCCTCGAGGCAAAACGAGGCGTTGAGTTCCAAAATCGGCGGAAAGTGAGGAACGGAGAGTCTTAAAACTAGTATCCCTCTGTGTACCTTGCTGTGTTCGGGATACTGTATGAAACTGATTTGTTTTTTTTATTGCTTCACGTAGAGGGAACTTGTAAACCTTGTGTTATGACACTTCTGTGCCCCACTTTCTCCTGAATTAATTGCCACATAAATGTGTGTTATAGTGAATTATATCAATTCAGTCTGCTTTGCTCAAAGTATGTTATAAATATAAAAAAAATCAGCTTCACGCTGTATTCCGCACACAGCAGGGTAGACAGAGGGAATCTAGTGTTAAGACAATCCGTTCCCCACTTTCTGCCGAATTCTGAATCATTGCGACTTGAGTAGCAGAACTGAACGCCGCGCTTAACCTCGGCACCAGAGCAAAGAAATGGAAATATAAATTTAAGTAAATATTTCATCTCCTCGAGTGGGGATCGATCCCACAACCAGTGGGTTTTACAGTCACACCTCGTGCCGCTACGCCACGACTGACCTCAATGCTATAAATATATTAATTAAAAATCCACGTCCAAGTCCACGTCCTGCCGTTCCAAAAATGGCGTGTTGGGTGGCAGTCCCTGACGCCATGCATTCGTTTAGACTATAGCGTTCAACGTTCTGTTTTATCTGGCTAAATTGCTAGGAAAAATGCTTAAAACTAAAAAATGCAATGTAAGCCTACGCAAAAATATGTCGCAACATATTTTTCCTTTTTTTAAAGCGGTGTCAATATTAGTCCTGGTACAACATTACTCTGTATGGGTAAACTCAACACCTCTAACGACGTACTTAAGCAAAACTGTTAAGGGAGGATTCATACTATACTTTCAGTCAAGGTTCTTTTTCGATCTGATTGTCATTTAAAAAAAAATCTGAAACAATGAGTGCATTCATACTAGGACTTCCAATCCTGGTAAACCGAGATCTCGATTAGTGGGATCCCGCTTCATTTTCGAATCCCGCGAGTCACGGGTCTAAAGTTGAGGGATCTGTGGCATTTGTAGAAGTTGAGAGAAGTATACAGAGGACTTTCCTGTCACGAGTGCAATAAACCAACTAAAAGTGCTCGAAATCCGATTTCGATCTTACTTTGCAAAAGGAGTTGGTGCAAAGTATATCGTTACCAATGATTATACTTTACACATCACCATATTCTATATATCCAGTCGATTTACGCCCAATATTAATAACCTATCTCCAACGTCAATCTATCTAAGATTGACGTTTCATATATATATCCAATCTCTAGATTGGATAGATATATGACACAATCTAAGATTGACGTTGGAGATAGGTTATTAATATTGGGCGTTAGCCGTAAAGATGGTTGATCAGCCAATTCCTGAAGTGACCTCGTATCCCGCGGAATTGAAAATTCTCAATCCTACTATACCTAATTTTGGCTACGGGATTGAAAGCCATAATTAATAATAGCCGGTCCGTTCTAGTACCTGCTTCATATAAGAATATGAGATCGAACCGAGAATCAATCCCAATGGTACTATAGTCTGAATCCCCCCTTAAACGTCATAATATTACACACATAGAAATATTAAACATTGAAATGAAGCGGAATGAACAAGCTAATGGCGCTATTAAGTTTGACATTCAGCATAAATGTTCCTGGCGGGAACGCGTCACTGTGACGGGTATCGTGTAACACGAGAGCCTTGATTTTATATATACACAGTAAATAAATTAGTTTCTTGAAGGAATTCTTAAAATGTCCTTTTTAGAAGTTTTTTAGAGGCCAGTCGTGGCGCAGCGGCACGAGTTGTGACTGTAAAACCGACTGGTTGTGGGTTCGATCCCCACTCGAGGAGATGAAATATTTACTTAAATTTGTATTTTCATTTCTTCGCTCTGGTGACGAGGTTAAGCGCGGCGTTGAGTTCTGCCACTCAACACGCAATGCCTTTAGAATTCGGCAGAAAGTGGGGAACGGAATGTTTTAACACTAGGTTCCCTCTGCCTACCCTGCTGTGTGCGGGATACAGCGTGATGCTGATTTTTTTTATTTATTTTTTATTTTTTGTAGGCCAAATATTTATAATAGTTGAGGCCAGTTGTGGCGCAGGGGCACAAGCGTGTGTGAACGCGACAAGTTGTGAATTCGATTTTCAGTTGAGGAAATAAATTATTTATTTTATGTTTTTTATTTCTTCGCTCTGATGTCGTGGTAAAGGCGTTGAGTTCTGCATTTCAACTTACAATGCCTTTAGACTTCGGTGGAAAATAGGGAGTGGAGTGTTTTAACACTAGGCTCTCTCTGTCTACTCTGTTAAATGCGGGATAGAGAGTGAAGTTGAGAAAAAAATATTTATAATCAGTTGTAATGTTCGGCTTCGTTCGTCTGCATTGCCAAATTGATAACTAAAAATTATGTGAAAAATTACGACACGTAAAATTTTTTAAATGTCCGAAGTAACTTGATTGATTGGGACTTCCTCGACGAACTATCCAACACAAAAAGGATTTTTAGATTTAGATTTTCATAGAAAGCTGTCATAAACCAATATGGGACAGTGACAACTAAATATCTAATTTCTTGGCAATAAAAACATAGTACAGCGTTCCGTCACTCAACAGGTAATGTCTCGAAATTTTTATACCCTATAACCTATAACTTATATATATAAAAAAAATTATAATATATATTGTTTGCATGGACACGTCTATCTGTAATATTTCCTACTGAATTTAGTAGAATATACTATATAGTATACAAAAAAGTGCTAAAATTAACCCAGTCTTAACGTAAGTTTGAATTATGAAGTAAAGTTCAGGACGCTACCGGATAACTTTTCAGGCATAATTTATAGCTGACCGAGCAACTGCGCATAATCACTATTGCTATTAAACTGCTATTATCTTAGTTTATATATTGTATGCCTTTTTTTAAAAGGTTTTTTTTATTTGGGGCTGTCTAGACCCAGTGGAACAACGTAATCTATAATTATAGTAAAAATGTAAGTTTATAATTTTTTTTTTCTAGGAAATATCTATAAATTTTCACTTTTCGGTGTTTTTTATTTAACTTTATTGGAAGTTCTTATTTCGCAATTTCATAAATAGGTCGTAAAGGAAAAACCCTGTAGATTTTGGAAATTTGGCGAATTTTATACAGGTTTACACTATTTTTAATTTTTTTAAAGTGTTATTCCACACTTAAGAAAGAAAAATACTTATTTAGAAAACGTTTAAAAATTGGAACTCGTCTCTTGGAAACCGATCAGTTAACTAAACAAAAAAGAAAATGGTCGGTCTCCAGGAGGCGCGGGTTCGAGTCCCGCTACGTTCAAATCTTTTATACGTTTTCTAAATAAGTAACTTTACACTATTACTACTGCTACTGTAGGCACAGAAAATATCCTGTTCACTTTTTGCCAAATTATCGAGATCGAGTGTTGGGAGGCAGAACTCAACGCCGCACTTTCATTTAATTAGACAAGTCTAAAAATAAATTTAAATTCAGATTCAAAAAAATAAGAAAATTTGATCGCTTAACATATAATAATCTAATATTCTCAAAATTCCATCGACAACAAAATTGACTTTTTAAATAAGAATACTTTTGCTTAATATAAATCTGCTAAATTTCTTAATACTTTCATACACTTCTCGGTTGACGTGAGCTGCATAATAAGCCAGCTTTATCAGTGGATGTGTTCGAACAGTCAATTCCAAATTACTTCACAATATTGCTATACAAAAATGCTGCTTATCTATAATATAAATAAGGATGAAAATAGCAATCGTTGGATACAAACAAAGCCTCACTCTTAAGAGCGTGCTCGTGCAAAATTGCAGCTTTCGGATGGTGCAAGTGACAGGCAGGACAGTTAATTTTAATATGGATATTATCTTGAAATGTAGATTATATATACTCGTATTGCAGTCAATCAAATGTAATAACATTGATAAAATAAATAAATCAGCTTCACGCTGTAACGCACACAGCAGGGTAGACAGAGGGAACCTAGTGTTCCCCAGTGGTAGACAGTCTGTTCTCCACTTTCTGCGGAATTCTGGAGGCATTGCGTGTTGAGTGGTAGAACTTAACGCCGCGCTTTTGCCTCAACACCAGAGCGAAGAAATGGAAATAAATAAATTTAAGTAAAATAAATTTAAGTAAATATTTTATCTCCTCGAGTGGGGATCGAACCCACAACTAGGCGGTTTTACAGTCACACTTTGTGCCACTGCGCCACGACTGGCCTCAACAAGAACGAATCAAGATAAAGTTCAATTTATATATTTTATTTTTCAACATACAGACTTTGCTGGCTTTTATTCTGTATTTACACGTTTGTTCTATGCGGTGCCTTCATTAAGCATATTCGTTAGCAGCTGCTAAGTACAAGGCTAGATGCGAGCCATTAAAAACATATTATTATGTTTGTATTCAAGTAAAATATGCTAAAAAAAATATTGAAATTAATTATTATATTTTTTTAAGTGTCACGCACATAGTAGGGTAGGCGCAGGGAACCTGAGGACAGAGTGTTAAGGTACTCTGCTCCCATTAAGACCTCCCTTCCCTACTTTCAGCCGAATTCTAAAGCATTGTGTTGAGTGTTGGAAATCAACGCTGCGTTTTTCTCCGTTACCAAAGAGAGAATCGAATCCACAGCCTGTCACGCTTACAGTGGCATCCTTGTGCCCCTGCCAAGACTGGCCTCAAAGTATAATGATTAAATTTTGAACATTTTTTAGTTTTATACATTTCTCACTCTTGCTGAGGTAGAAAAAAATAGAACCTAAATAAGGCCACTATTTGTCACTTTCTGAGAGACATCGTGTGGTGAATATCAGAACTTAACACCGTGTTTTGTCTAACCAAATTAGAAAAAATAAAGTTTTTCTTTATAAACACATTCACCTCGTTGTAGAACGAGTCCCATCGCTAGTAGCTAGCTTTAATAGTATTGTAAAACTATAACATACATATATATCCAGAGATTCCCTAAACAAAATGTATGAAAATCTAAATCTTAATCTAACTAAACGTAATTACTTTTTTGAAACTCCTCAAGTAATAATCATACATTCATATCGTAATTTAAACTTTTAACTTTTTAAAAGTCAAGCGACTCGTATACGTAGAAATTTTGTACAAATAATATAAGTTAAAAGCTTCTCGGAGCTACACTCGAACTACTGAGGTCTCCAGGGCATTTATGAGTGTTGAAAGCTATGAAAAGATGCTAGAAGAGCACGTATATGGTGCTAGTATATTATATTGCAGTTTTCACGTATATGATGAGAAATTTATTTCAGCTGTTTCACGCTGTATCCCGCCTATAGCAGGCTAAGCAGGGAACCTAGTGTTAAGACACTCTGTTCCCCACTTTCTGTCGGATGAAGCATTGCGTGTTGAATAATGGAAATCAATGCCGCGCTTTACGTTGTTATCAGAGCAAAGAAATAAAAATATTAATAAATAATAATATTTTTTTGGGAATCGAACTCACAACCGTCGCGTTTTCAGTCATACGCTTCTGCCACTACGCCGACTACACTACGACGACCAAAATATTAATCGTATAATAGCTATTCTCCACTTACTTAAATAAATAAATAAAATAAATTACGCTTCACGCTGTATCCCGCACACAGCAGGGTAGGCGAAATTCTGGAGGCATTGCGTGTCGAGTGGCAGAACTTAACACCGCAAGTTACTTAAGAGTTTTAAATGCAGCAATATCTAAATGTACGTTAAATAGGTTCAAGGCCTACAACTTCAAAGAAAATGTGGGTGTTGGGTGCAATTAAATACTAAAGTAAAATTGAAATAAAGTACATTTTATAACCCTTTTAAACATGTTTTTACCACAATGGTTCTTAGCAATTTCTTTAATAAAATCGCTTATCTGAGGAGTGTCACTGATGGTAATTCGAAAATTGAAAAAGTTCTTGAGATCTTGAAGATTATTTGCATATCTCAACTTTTGAATGAATTAAACGTTACTCAATCTAACAAGCCTATATTAATATATCTATGATGATTTCGATACAAGTAGATACGCTATAATCTCTTCAAATCAGCTTCACGCTGTATCCCGCACACAGCAGGGTAGGCAGAAGGAACCTAGTGTTAAGACACTCCGTTCTCCACTTTCTGCCGAATTCTGACAGAACTCAACGCCGCACTTAACCTCAACATCAGAGCGAAGAAATGGAAATATAAATTTAAGTAAATATTTCATCACCTCGAGTGGGGATCGAACCCACAACCAATCGGTTTTACAGTCACACCTCGTGCCGCTGTGCCATGACTGGCCTCGAATCGGGTATAATCTTTTTATATCATTAAATATAATTTTGACCTGTGGCTTTGCTTCCGTGGCTATAACTGAGATGTATGTATGAGTAAGACATATTCTAAAATCCCGAAAGTTACAGGTAGGTCAAATTGAAATGATCAATTAAAATCAAATTAAACTAAATTAGCTTCACGCTGTATCCCACACACAGCAGTGTTTGCCGAGAGAGCCCAGTGTTAAGATACTCCGTTCCCATCTTTCCGCCGAGTTCTGGAAGCAATGCTTATTGAGTGGCGGAACTCAACGCTGCGGTTTGCTTCGAGACTAGAGCTAAGAAATGGAAATATAAATTTAAGTAAATATTTCATCTCCTCGAGTGGGGATTGAACCCACAACCACTCGGCTGTACAGTCACACTCTGTGCATCAATATCTAATATTGCGAATAAAGGTATAAAAGCAAAGTTATGACACACAATAAACCTCATATCCGAAAGGCAACAACATTTGGCGCAACAATCTATAGAATAGATTGAGGAAATAAGATCATCCGCTCGTCACGCGGATGTGAACGTTCGCGTAGTTCTAATTGGCGCGGGTAAGTGGGTTCTATTTTTTATACTTTGCAATTTTTATTTATTTGTTAATTTAATAATTTCAATTCCATACAGATTACAATGATACATTCATATTTATAAAAAAATTTAAACATTGATATTATATTTTATTAGATTTAATAACCATTTGTTACAATTTATATTATTGATTCCTATATTTCATTTTGTTTTAAATTATTGATTATTTTAATTGTTAGTTAACTGTATGGACCCCTTTTAGGTAAAAGCCTCCCTCAAGAAATGCCACGATTCTCTATCCTTAGCTGTGTAGCTAACTTCCGCCCGCCATCGCTACTATTTCGTCTGCCCATCTGGCACTTGATCGGCCTCTTGCTCTGAAGCCTCTTTGTTAATTTACTATTTACATACTATTCAAAACATATCAATTTAAAAAATGAAGCAGAAATTGGAGAACAGAGTGTCTTAACACCGATTCCTTTTGCTTCCCCTGATATATGGGGGATACACTGTGAAGCTAAAATATAAAAATATCGGTCTAGAGCAAGTCGGACTCCCACACCGAGGGTTCGATATACATTTCAAGATTGTAGGTCAATGGGAAATACAACGTTTCAAAGTTGACAAAATCAAATCTTGCATATGTATCACTCATTTTGAACCACAAATATAACTATGTAATACTATGAAATACCTAGAAAAGTTCACTTTTGAGATTTTAGCGTCTATTTCTATTATAAGGTATCAATTCTCAAATTTTTATTAAAAAAATAAAATTAAAAAAATATATAACTGTAGCTCCATGAGAAGTACCTTATAGGTTTTGATAACGCGGTGAATTTAATTTGAAATATAACAAAAATTATGCATAAATGCTTCCTTTTAAACCTTTGGGTTGCGTTGACTAGGAACCTTATTTTATCTGTGCTCTAAAATACCATAAAACTAAATATATGATGTTTATTTCAGCCTGATACCTCCATACTAAACAAGATAAATAGTTTAAACAACAAAGTGATCTTGTAAGGATACCATTTTTCCTTTAGATTTACGGAACCCTAAAAAGCATGTACAATTCTGTAGAAACCTTCCTTTCCTCCTTCCTTCATGCTAAAACGATCAAAAAGTTAATGAATAGAAATTCACTTGAGTATTGGTAACTTGCAAATGAAGCTTACAAAGGGTAAAGGCGCCAAGTAGCAAATTAATAAAAACGAGACCGTCACTAACTTGTAATTAAGAAATGCTAACAATTAATTTCTTTGAATCTTCAATTTAATTAACGTCACCTTTCATCAGGACGTCAAGAAACGCTGATTTTTCCTTTTTTGGATATTAAATATTAATCAGCTTCACACAAGGTAGGCAGAGGGAACCTAGTGTTAAGACACTCCATTCCTCACTTTCTGCCGAATTCTGGAGGCATTGCGTGTTGAGTGGCAGAACTCAACGCCGCGCTTAACCTCGACACCAGAGCGAGGAAATGGAAATATAAATTTAGGTAAATATTTTATCTCCTCGAGTGGGGATCGAAACCACAACCAGTCGGTTTTACAGTCACACCTCGTGCCGCTGCGCCACGACTGGCCTCAAATTGGATTTATTTAAATATTAATTACTCAATGTTATTTATTATATTTGGTGCCATCGTGACCCTATTGGATCTGGGTGATTATGGGTTTCCACTTAGAAAAATGCTTAAATCAATAGTAGTTCTTCAGTGTCGTGGAGTAAGTAATTATTTTCCTTTCAGATACAATAATAAGCACTGCAGTGAAATATCGACTTTAAACAAGACTTTTTATTCTTGTATTTTTTATATAAAAGTTCAACTTAATAAATAATAATATAATGAGACACTTAACAACAGTTAACAACGCATCAGTATATGTATCTCTTGTAAAATGAAAACAGAAAATCAGTTCATTGTACTCTATTTTTCGCTTTTTAAGTCCTTTCAAGTTCGGAAACTTGACTTTTTAAGTGATACTAATACAAGTATTATTTTGTCAGCTTCACTCTTTATCCTGCACACAGCAGGGTGGGCAGTGTTAAGACACTCCGTTTCCTACTTTCCGTCGAATTCTGAAGGCATTGCGTGTTGAGTGGCGGAACTCAACGCCGCGCTTGGCTTTGACACAAAAGCGAAGAAACGCATAAATAAATTTAAATAAATATTTTATTTCCTCGAGTGGGATCGAACCCACAACCAGTCGCTTTTACAGTCACACTTTGTACCCCTGCGCTAAGACTGGACGCAATACGAGTATTATATAGCAAGAATGTTTACTTGTTTAGTTGAGCATTCTAATTTACTACTTCCTACTGGTTCCAATAAAAAAAAATCTTTTTCTGTTGGACTTTCTATTTACCCAGCTAAGTTATATATTGCATCACGTTAATCACCACGAAAGCTTATCCAGATCGATACTAGAAAAAAGTGATTGAAGAAAAGAAACATCTTAACAAAAACAGATTTTCTTAACACTAGGTTCCCAGATTCCCTCTGCCGACCTTTCTATGTGCGGTATTTGTTATATTTTAGATTTTTTTATGCTGTAGCATGAAACTGTAAAAATTAACATATTTTCACAAACATACTTATATTTAGAATCAAAACGTAAAACCAATACGTTGCTATAGTAACATCAATAATTCTGATGACAAGATTAATCGATCGTCTTCTGCAAAAGGCGGATGGAGGGTCCTAAAATTAGTCATTTGGGATTACAACATTATTATTTCAAGCTTTTTACGACCTTAATTCCACTGTACAACGTTCAATTTCCAGTGACGGTCGTTTCAATAAGGCAAAGTAGAACTCGATCGCAATAAGTATAGTGTTTACTGGTTTAATTTATGTGGATAGGTTTGCAAGAAATGGTGCTGTCATTGCCAGAAGTTCCGATATTTGATTGTCTGGTGCCTTTTTTTATATAGAAATGTTGGTTGGCTTCGATTTTTGTATTTGAATGGCATCTTTAACTATGAACTAGTAAAATAAGAATTATGATCGTTTCTGTTGTTTTCTTTTTAACAGAAGGAATTTATAAGTTTGACGTATTTATGTATGTGTTTATCTGTGTGTCTATCTGTGGCTACGTAGTTCCCAAACGAATAAACCGATTGTCATTTATTTTTAGGGTTCCGTATATTTCAAGGGAAAAAGGAACCCTTATAAAATCACTTTGTAGTCCGTCTGTTTGTCTGTCAAGAGCCTTTATCTCAGGAACGCTTGGAGATATCGAGTCGAAACCCAAATCACATACTCAGATCTACGGTCACAAGAGTTCCTAAAAAAATATTTCACGTTTACTTAGAAAAGGCCGTCTTTATTGCAATAAAGGAATATTTCGACACTATCAAGGGAAGCAAAATTCATAGGTTGCTTCCGACTAACGCAGAATTATGAAATTTGACATCATTCAGCAAAATCTGAAAACTAACATAAAAAATTGTGGTTAAATTCTAAAAAATAATAGCCTTGAAGGCTATAATAAGAGAGGGGCAAAATTTGGTATTAAAGCCGATAGTTCAAGTGAGGTATCAGATGAAAGGGCTCTGGCTAAGCTAAGCTTGAATTTCAGAAAAAGCTTAGGACCTCCAACTTTTGTACGGAACCCTCGGTGGGCGAGCCCGACTCGCTATTGTCCGGTTTTTTTGCTTGACAGAGCTCATCAATAGTGTTCTTCGTCATGACACTAAAACTAATGATAACTATTATTGTAAAAAAAATATATTTGTAAAAACAAAAACCCCGACTGCATAAAACTAAAAAGAAAATAAACAAGCCCAATAGTTTATTAGGATTAACAATCGGGACCTCTTTAAATTATGCGAAGTTCCTGGTAAAGACTTTATTGATTGAAGAAATACTGATAGGTGCCGACTGTTAATCCTAATAAACTATTGGGCTTGTTTATTTTCTTTTTAGTTTTATGCAGTCGGGGTTTTTGTTTTTACAATTTTTTTTTTATTTTTCATTTTTTTGTTAGAATTTATTATGGTAATGATAATGATGATATACCTTTTTGAAATTCTGAAATTAAGCTCTTGAATTTGATACCCATATTGTAGTATTCGAAAGCAAAAATGTTTTTTTCACTAAGTCCAATGGCGTCCCACAGCCTCCATGATTATTTTTTTTTAACGTCACCTATCTAAGAACACTTGGGCTGCTAATACTAATCTAACCTTAAATATGTAAATCCATTCAGCAGTTCTGGACATATGAGGTAATAAAGAATATTACATACATACAAGATACGCGCGAAAAACATAACCCTTCCTTAGCAGTCGGGAATTAATGCATTTACCACTGGTGAATCTGAGTGAAAAAATAAAAATAATAATAAATAATGATTCAAGAACATAATATGATCTGCCGATTAAAGACTATCAGCGTTCTAGTTGTTTGTTTATTTTTTTGGAACTTTTTTATCGGGGATTTTTAATTATTTTTATATTATCTTTATTATTCAACGCGATTGCAAGCCTTCCTGTATACAATTATATTATTGTAACCTACATTCTGATCGCTCAAATTTTCACTTTTCACAATTTTTCCCCAATAAAGCATATACAAAGAAAATCTTAAAATAAATTTTATATTATATATCAGAAACATATGCACCAATATCCCCAAAGGAATATATTATATTGCATAGCGCACCAGAGATCATAAAATATCCACTGTTCGTAATTTATACGTGGTCGGGATTCCTTATGAGAGCGGACTTATTTATGCTGGCCAAGAAAATAACAATGTAATGTATTAAATCGATATCAGGAACTGTATTGGAGAATTCAGATAACTTGGGTTTGATGTAAATGCTGCAAATGTTACGTTAAATATGATATTGGAAGATTACTCAAATAAATAAATCAGGTTCACGCTGTATCCCGCACACAGCCGGGTAGGCAGAGGGAACCTAGTGTTAAGGTACACCGTTCCCCACTTTCCGCCGAGTTCTAGAGGCATTGCGTGTTGAGTGGCGGAACTCAGCGCCGCGCTTTGCCTCGATACCAGAGCGAAGAAATAAAAATATAAATGTAAATAAATATTTCATTCCCTCGAGTGGGGATCGAACCTATAATCATTTTATTTTTCACGATTTTACAGTCACACTTTGTGCCCCTGCGCCACTACTGGCCTCTAATACATAAATAAATACTATATATTTATAAAATATCAATGATTGGTTATTTCTCACACACATAGCAGGATTCTAATGTTAAAACAGTCTGTTCCCAATAAGACACTTCCGTTTCCCACTGTCCACTGAATTTTGGAGGCAGTTCAAATTGAGAGGCAGAACTCAACGCCAGGCTTCTCCTTGTTACTTTGTTGTTGTTGTTAAATTATAATATTAAATATTTCATTTTTATAGTGTGGGAATCGAACTCACAACGTGTCACGTTAGAATACACATATTGTGTCTAAGAAACAAATCACTAACTTTTTTATATACGCGTTTATTTTATTATCTGTGAACTTATATTCTCTGCATATAATATACAAAGTATGAACATCACGTTTATTTTAGTATTCATTATATATATATAAATATATAGTAATTTGTTATATTGAAAGAGCACTCACCGAAGAAATTTGTGCTCCCAACGGAATGGCCTTAGTGGTTAATGAACAAGCTAACGAAGGGAACTAACTGTATTAAGCATCTACAGAATAAAAAATAGTAGAATGCATATATTATGTACATATTTATTATATTTATATTATATTTTTATATAGAAATAGTTTATTTTTGACTTTTTAGTTTTAGGTATAGGGAATCTGGGAATCTAGTGTATTTGTGCATAATACGACTCAACTTATTTTCAAAATATAATAAATGAAAATAAAAAAATATCACCGATTTATATTTCGCTCGAACAGCCAACAAATGTTATGCTTTCTGCGGAAATTACACATTTTTCCTGAATAAAATGTAGTCCGAGTCCATCTCTGACGTTCAAGTCAATCTTTTAATGTCGATTTTCATTTGAATCGTTTCACTGAAGTAAAAGAGATTTTGCGAATATTTTCTTAAGCATTGATCGATGTTTTAATATGATTTTTCTGGTTATATATTTTTTTAATATTACTCTTATCATACGATATATATTGTACTAGCGGCCCGCCCACGGCTTCGCCCGCTTAAAATACATGATTATTGATTTAAGCAGAATTGATTGACAACTATAATAAAATAAAATAAATAAATAAATCAGCTTCACGCTGTATCCCGCACACAGCAGGGTAGGCAGAGGGAACCTAGAGTTAAGACACTCCGTTCCCCACTTTCTGCCGAATTCTGGAGGCATTGCGTGTTGAGTGGCAGAACTCAACGCCGCGCTTAACCTCG
>JAATLQ010036283.1:0-36829 GCA_013421005.1 Heliconius erato x Heliconius himera | reverse complement strand
TGGGAATGAAATGCTCGCTCCAGTCTGTTTCAAAGGTATCATTGTCACAAATAATTAAATATGTATTTGTTTAAAATTGATTTTAAAAAATAGGTCCCGCTGAGTTTCTTGCGCCGGTTCTTCTCAGGTCTGAGGCATTAATTTTAGTGAACTGGTGGTAAATTTGACGTTCAAAAAATGAAGCATGTAACTTCTTATTTTGAATAAAATTATTTGAATTTGAATTGAATTTGAATTTGGTACGACATAAACTATTATTTATAAACTATAAGAATGTCGAAGTTTTTCAAAAGGAACAAGAATTAAAAAAATACCTAAAATATGCTCTCTTCGCAAGTGTTGCAATAACTATTTGTATTTATTAAGCAAAAAGTTACTATAAGTTTTAAATATTCCCAAACATATAGGAATTAGAGGCCATCGTGGCGCAGGGGCATAAGGATGTGATTGTAAATCATATCGTTTGTTGTGAGTTCGATCCCCACTTGAAGAAATGTATTAATATTTTCATTTCTTCCAAAAGTTCAGCGTTGAGTTCCGCACCTCAACACATCGCAAAATTTGGCGAAAAATGGGGAACGGAGTGTATTAACACTAGGTTCCTTCTGCCTACTCTGCTATTTGCGGGATTTATAGTGAATCTGGTTTTACCTTTTTCATCTCCCATGTACAGACACTGATCAATTACAATTTTATTGTAAGTATCTATAAATTGTTTTTTTTTTTACATTTAATTGAATATTCTTACGGGAATTACGCAAATGGAACTTGGGGTTTTAATAATTTTCACATTAGAAATTTTAACTGCTTTGCAAACATACAATATATATTAAAATACGAATGTAATTAAGGATATTAAGTGAATAATAATACAGTTTAAGCGGGCGAAGCCGCGAGCAGGTCGCTAGTTATAAATAAAGGAACGGTCGTCGTAGTTTGGGACGTGCCTTAACTGAACGCGACGGTTGCATAATTAGATAGACTTTAATAGACACACTCTAAGTTTATTGTTCGTTCAAAGTTACAGATTGGGATCTATATTAGTATTGTTATATATCGTTTATTAAGCTTTACGGTTTATCCCGTTCATTGCAGGCGTAAAGGAAACATGGGAATCTAGAGTTAAGACCCTCCATTTTCATTAACACCTTTTAGTTCCACACTTCAATATTTACAGCTGCCGAGGAGAAACAACTATTAAGGCTATGAATATTAATATTTTAATTCACATACTTTACTTGTCGTCCATTGCCCATAGTCTCAAGGAATCGCCAAAACTTCCTTCCTTTCTTCGTCAGCCAAGGTGCAGGCAGGTACTTAAGTTTTATAGATCTTAAGGGTGCATGAACATCAAATAGCTTAATTAAGTTTCCATTTTAGGAACCAAAGTAAATCTAAACAGTTTAACACTTTATCCCGCACATAGTAGGATAGTCAGAAGGAACCTAGTGTTAAGACACTCCATTCTCCACTTTCCGTCGAATTCTAGAGGTATTGCGTGTTGAGTGGCATAAGTCAACGCCGCGCTTCGTCTTGACACTAGAATGAAGAAATGAAAAACTAAATTTAAATTAATATTTCATTTCCACGAGAGGGAATCGAACCCACAACTAGTCGCGTTTAAAGTCACATCACAAAGTAAATATTTTTTTAAAATAACATCAAATTACAATTAATGAAATCGTTATCACTGAAAAAACGTAGTCTGTAAATTTATTATTCTTTGATATCTTATTAAGTCAATAATGGCCGTTTCTTTAACGCAAATATTGTTACATTTTTAAGTATCTAAACTGTTTTATGTATACTTAAATCTTATACAAAAAAAACTATAAAACCATAGCGTTGATAAGTATCTCAATGCGCCAAAATAACCTCATAATTTTTTTTTAATTTCTTTTACAGATTGATGTTGTTTAATCCACCTCCTCCCCTCCCATAAAATAAAAATCGCTAATACTCCCCCCGCTCCCCTTTCCCCCTATATATAATATGAACAATATAATATAAATCGATTTAAAATGTAAATGTTACAAAATTAGTCGTAATATTTTTCAGGTTCACTAAGAAAAAATATTTTAAAACTACAACCACGCATAATATTTAGTTTATAAATATATGGACATTTTGTTCTCAGTAACATGTTAAGTTATTACAAGCGTAAATTAACTGGAAAACTAAACAAGAGAAGGTGACACCTGACAGGTGAGAAACGTCGTATGCTATTAAGGTTGTTTTATATATTATTTACTCCTGAAATATACGTAGAAGCAAATTTTGATTCCACAAACTTCGGCTGAACCCTCTGAACTGTTGAGTGCTTAACGCCGCGGTGTATCTCGCAGCCGTCGCACTATCAACCACCGCATTTACAGTCAGAAAATGATGACATCAAATAAACAAACATTTTGTTGCTGCGATATTTGCACTAACATATTACTTAATGTAAAGAGGTCACAAGTGGCCAGTCGTAGCCAGTCGTGCCACAAGTGTGAGTGCGATAGATAGATAGAGATTGTGGGTTCGATTCCTACTCGAAGAAGTGAAATATTTAATATTTTCATTTCCTCGATCTAGTAACTAGTCAAAGCGCGGCGTTATATTGCGCCACTTAACATGCCCATATAATGGTTCCCAGGTTCTCCATGCCTACTCTGCTATGTGCGGGATACAGTGTGAAGCTAAAAAAAATATTGTTGAAAATTGTCACTGCAAATTCTGGAAACTGAACGAAAAAGACAGAGTAACAAAATAACAACACAACAATAACCAAGGCTATAATATGCATCTTGTATTAAAATTACTTATGACAAATTATAATATTATAAAATATGTAGTGTATCTGTGTATCTGCGGCCAGTCGTGGCGGAGCGGCACGAAGTGTGACTGTAAAACCAACTGGTTGTGGGTTCGATCCCCACTCGAGGAGATGAAATATTTACTTAAATTTATATTTCCTTTTCTTCGCTCTGGTATCGAGGCTAAGCACGGCGTTGAGTTCTACCACTCAACACGCAATGCCTCCAGAATTCGGCAGAAAGTGGGGAACGGAGTGTCTTAATATTAGGTTCCCTCTGCCTGTGTGCGGGATACAGCATGAAAAAAAATTATGTAATCTTTGAATAATTTTTGACATTTATACCTCTGTTATATAAAGACATTTAAGATTGTTCGTTAAATATCTTTTGTAACAGCTTATTGGCTCGTAAATTTTATGTGTCAATTTTGCGCCACTATTTTTTATGTCTACTAAATATCTCATTTTATAACTTCTTTAATGGTCTACTCAATAGTCATTAGATATTAACAATCTATTGTAGAGTTATATGCCTTAAAAATATCGGAATACTTATATAATCTTTTTTTATTATTATTATTATTTTATGGAAAAGGACAACACAAACAAGTCAAACTCATGTGCGGGTCACCTGATGGTAAGTGCCTACCGCCGCCCACGACCCCGCGCAGCACCAGGGGAGCTGCAGGTGCGTTGCCGACAACGTGTGTTGTGCGCCGGAACCTGCATTACCTGATGCACGACGCAGTGGCAGCGCAGTGGCGGTCTCGTCTGCCCATGCGTGTTGCCATTGCTGCGACGTGACTCTACCACACGCACTTTAGTCGCCTCTTTACTACACCACCAGCACCAGGATGATACTATTCTTAGACGGGATCACACGGCTCAAAATATATAATAAGCATACAGTATAAAATTCTTAGAATTAATTACAGAAATTTAGCATAAAATTGTGAGAAATGGACTATCTAAAGAAAAAAACATTTTACAAATTGTACCTGTTAATAAGTAAGTGTACTAAGTCTAATATCATGGATAAAACAATTAATTTTGATACGGAACTCTCAGTGGACTCACAATAACCAGTTTTTTTTTTTTAATTTGTTACATTTGAAACAATTAAGTTAAGTAAAATTTAAACAATTAAAAGATGTAAAACATAAAAATGAAATATATATACATAAAGTAGCAATATTTAGTAGAGATGTGGCTGCATTGATGAGATGGTGAAAAATTACACGTTAAGCGACACATTTGCCCTCAAATGCAATGTTGGTACTGAAGCTGTTACATGACAACGAAACGTTGGTATTACCGTAAGGAAAGATATTAAGGAAAAAATAATTATTTGCAGAAGTGATCTCTTCGTAGGATATACAGAGTCTATTTACTTGACCGAATCCGCAGGAAAGAAATAAACATAATATTGAAATAATGGCATAAAAATAGAAGACAAAAGTGAGTGATAAAAGAAGCAGGGATAAATCTTTGAAAACACGGCATAAAAGCAAATACGGTATATAAGCCAATATTTACTTGAAATAAAATTCACACGTACGCACACGCACGGAATCAATTTCACGCGAGTACAGGTTTGTATTTACTAGATACTTAATACAGAAAGGGTCATACAGTCCACGCAAACTAGACAGCGGGCAGCTATCGACATTAAATAATACCTATACATAATCCTATAATAGCCATTTTTTTAGCTAAATCAGGTAAACACGTACCTATACATTATTTTAAATCAGCTTCACGCTGTATCTCGCACACAGCAGTGTAGGCAGAGGGAACGTAGTGTTAAGAACGTATGCGGGATACAGCGAAGCTCACTTTGCCAAGCACATATAACCACATCTATATTCAGTCAAAATTACATAAATAATTATTATACCATTCTATTTTTCTAGAAAAGAACCAGTAAGTCTAACGGAATTTTCACTGTGCCCTTATCGTAATCTAGCAATTAATAGGATGAATCCCTTTGTTTAATTAAGAAGGGGATTCCCAGGACTTAAGGCAGGGAAGTTTAAGCCCTCGCCTATGACCTTCACTTGATCTGGCGATATCGATGAAGGAATACGGGCTGGACCAAATTTTATATTCTCATACAAACATCTTAAAATTTCAGTTGGCATTTGCTGTATTCAATATCCGTGACTAATGCGATGGTTGTGGGTCGGTTTTACTATATTTGTATAAAAGAAAGAAATATATTTTACTTATTATATTCGAAATTTAGCGTTAAACGAAAGTGAAATAATCCAGCGTTCTTATTCATAAGTATTATATATTATATGCAAATACCCTTCCACTGAAGGTAGATACCAAGTGGAAGGCTTGCCTTTTTTTTCGATATCAGTCGAGGGCGTCGTGGCGCTGCAGCACAACGTCTGACAGTAAGCGCTACGGATTCAATTTCTATTCAAGGAAATAATTTTTTTTTTTCTCCCTCTGCCAAATAACAAAGTGCTATGTTGAGTTCCACCATTCAACAGGTAATGTCGTCAAGTCGGATATAAAGAAATGAATGTCTTAACATTAGGTGCCCTCTGCCTATCCTACATATGCATAGTAAGCGTGAAGCCTAAATATATATTTGTGTCTAAAATATCTACATAAATAAAACATCAAAAATGTACATTAAAATCAGCTTCACGCTGTATCCCGCACACAGCAGGGTAGGCAGAGGGAACCTTGTATTAAGACACTCCGTTTCCCACTTTCTGCCGAATTCTGGAGGCATTGCGTGTTGAGTGGCAGAACTCAACGCCGCACTTAACCTCGACCAGAGCGAAGAAATGGAAATATAAATTTAAGTAAATATTTCATCTCCTCGAGTGGGGATCCACAACCAGTCGGTTTTACAGTCACACCTCGTGCCGCTGCGCCACGACCGGCCTCAATTTAATGTACATTAAAGCATTTCTCAAATACTTTCTCAATTTATTTAGAGCTGAAACACAAAAAACAGATTACCAGAAATAATTATGGAGACCAACAAAATAGATTAAGTAATATGATTTCGCTTCCCCAAGTCAAATTGAATTTCGATCGGTCTTATATAAATTAACATTGTTTACTTATTGTAGGTTTCATCTCGTTAAATCTCCTTTTGTTTGAAAAAAACGATTTGTAATAGTGTAAAGGTTTCACTGGATTAAATTGAAATTTTCATGAAATAAATATATTATTAACAAAAAATATATTTCGAGGCCAGCTGTGGCGCACAAGCACAAAGTGTGACTGTAAGCGCGACAAGTGTTGGATTCGATTTCCACTCGAAGGAATTAAATATTTAATAATTCATTCCTTCCTTCGTATCGAGGCAAAACGTGGCGTAGAGTTCCGCCATTCAACAAATAGTGTCTTAACACTAGGTTTCCTCAGCCTACACAAGTACAGCCTAGGAAACAGCGTGACGCTAAAACAAATATACATAATTTATAATAATTTAATGATTATAATTATACAATGTATAAATGCAATTTACGTTATATTATAAATATATAAACACAAATAAGGCTATATTAACTAAAATATGTCAATTCGTACTATGTTGTTGTCGCTAGGTTCAAATTAATTAAAAAAGAATCTTTATACTCGTAGCATAACTACATACATACATACATATAATTGAGGCCTTTGTAGTTGGAAACATGAAGGTTGTGAGTTCGTATTCCAATTCCAGAGCTGAACTATTTTCATTTCCCTGTCCTAACAAGACTAAGGGTTGCGTTATATTCCGCCACTTAACACACAATGTCTCGAAAACGCGAAACGAGAGAACGGAGTGTCTTAACACTAGGTTCTTTTTGCTTACCTCTCTCCCTCTCTTTGATACAGCGTGGAGCTAAAAAAAATCAAAATTAACAGTAAGCTTATTTTATTTTATAGTATTATAATTATAGAGCCACTTTTCGGTATACATATACTAAAAAGTGGCTCTTCTAAGCTATGAGGCTGGATTGAGATCGTAAAGATTTGTTATGGAAAGAAGACAGAAAGAAGAAGTCAGGAGAGAGATAAGTGGGAGAATTTGGATTAAAAAGAACAGAATAGAATAAACATAACAATCTAAAGTTTCGACCTACAAGGACTGTGAGCCAGCCCAGCTACGTCCTACTAAACGAAATATGGTCATACTTGCAAAGACCATAAATGAAACGTATGCAGGTATTAAGCAATCGTTCAAGCTTATTTAAGAGTTCAATATTTGTGCATCAAACACCACTATATTCAAATAGGAAGAAAACACTCCAGCGGGTAACACTTGCCATAGCATTGACAACATCGGTCAAGCTTTGTTGAGGCATAAGTAGCAGATATAACCTTCAGTAAAACGGTATCTTGGGCATTCCTGGGCACTTCCCATAAGACCAAATCTCACACAGATCGTTGTGCTGCCGAAAACATCAAACTGTCAGTCGTCCACTATTAAAAAAAACTGTTTTTTTATCTAGCTTATCTTGGCTCAAATCTTTAGGATACAGATGTGGCCAAAATTACGCACATTGTGTTGGCGGAACTCAACGCTGGGTTTTTGTCTTGGCGCCAGGGCGAAGAAATATATTAACAAATTATATTTCATTCCCTCGAATGGGGATCGAACCCACAACCGTCGCGTTACAATCGCAACCTTGTGCCCCTGCGCTACGCACAAGGGTGTGACTGTAACATACTGTATTTATAATAATACAAATTCATCTACTTTCAACATAAATATTGGTTTAACAAATTTTATTTACAAATAGACATTTTGAGAAATGTATTTTAGGCTTATTTACACAATTATTAAAAATATTTCGAATATGAATTTGTAATAACGCTTGCAAGCGATTTTGCTAACCAATAACTATATAACGTTACCATCAAAAATACAAAATTATTTATTGTATACTAGCGGCTCGCCCGCGGCTTCGCCCACTTAAAATACATGAATATTGATTTAATAAGAATTAAAAATTATTAAAGAATTGATTGACAATTATAATGACTTCTAATATGATTTTTTTACGACATTATCGTCAAAGAATTTTTGATTGTTTTAAATAAAAAAATACGACCATTGTTGATATTTGATATTTATAAAATATACATAAAGCTAATTATGTATTACACGTATATATTTTTGTAACTTTATGTTCTTTTTACCTATATAATATACTCTGTTAAATGTGCTGATGTCAGTGAATAATTTAATTTACTCATTCAGAAACAGCCTTAAATGTTAAATTATTGATTTGAAGGATTCATAATATTCTTTGTATTTTACAAACTGTAATAATTGCATATTAACTCCTGTACAGTTTTTAAATTAGTTACATATATTATATGAACGAACCAACCAAAAAAATCTTTGTATTTACTTGATATTTCTTTCAAGATCGTTCTTTATCTCTGTGTTGAATTAATTACGACTTCTTTAAAATGACGATAACTTTTTTTTTAATTGAACCAATTTTGATGAACTAAACTTTAGTACTTAAGTTGAGTTAAAACAAAGCAATTTTCAAGTAAATCGGTTCAGTACTTTCAGAAAAAAATATGGACAAAAAATATGTCGACAGACAGACAGACAAGAAATTAAAAAAAAATCTTTTTGCTTTCTATTATTATTTTTAAGTGTCCCTCTATCCATTTCAGTCAAAATTATTAAGTGTACAAACAAAATATTTTTACTGTCTTATTATATATAGAGATTATTAAATATATTAAAAATATCATTGGTAACAAAGTGTACTTTTTTCTTATTGGATTTCTTATTTTTTTGTTTTTTTTTAATCTTTTTTATTCATATTAAATAAAGTTTTAATAAATCACTTTTTTATGTGTCTATATTGTCTATACATTTTATCATAGAAAATCAAAGGCTTAAACATTTTATGTGTATATATATGTTGTTATGTAAGTTAAAGCTAAATATCGACTATCTGCCTATCTTGGCTCTTGATTCATGTCATTGTTGTCACGTTGAATTAGCTTCGTGATGCGATCAGAAGGCTACTGTCCGACGTGTAATACCTCAGTTCAGTTATACAATACATTTGAAATGCCAATTAATTTTGTAAATATTATCTTAATATAAATAAAGAGATTTATGCGAAGAAAGAGGGCAGTCGTGGCGCAATGTCTTAACACTAGGTTCCCTCTGCCTACCCTGCTGTGTGCGGGATACGGCGTGAAGCTGATTTGATTTGTTCTTTTTATTTTATGTGAAGAAAGAGGCATTACAATATTTATATAATTATATAATTGTCTGCTGAGTTGATCTGAGCTGATTAAGGATTTAGTTGGCTAAATTAATTTAGACACAAGTTTCGTGCGCCTAGATCTAGAATTGAAGTGAATTGAGCTAGAACTAAAGACTGAAGAACTTTCTTTTGCTTAGCTAAGACCACCACAAATCATTGATTTTAGTTAATTATGTGTTTCCACTAAACCTCAGATTACCTTATAATGTTTTTTTTATATCAGAGACCGCAAACAGCAGTATAGCCATAGGGAACATGCTGTAATGTTACTCCGTTCCCCAATTTCCACCGAATTCTGGAGACATTGAATGTTGAGTGTCGAAACTCAACACTACGCTTTGGGCTTGGTCTCAACACCAGAGTAAAGAAATAAAAACATTAAATATTTATTTTCCTCAAAAGGGAATCTAACTTACAACCGCATTTACAGTCACACGCCTGTGCCTCTACACCACGACTGGCCTCAAACCTCAGAATGAGGAATGAAAGATTATGAATTATCAAATTTTCTACATAAACAGTGTCAGCAGACCGCAAGCTGTTAAACAAATTCCTTGCATTCCTAAAATACCCAACTTTCAAGCGCATAGCTTGCACGCCGTCTTAGTAAAACTTCGCCGCTCTATATATTTTAAATTTTTGATGCTTGTAAAATACCATACTATTATCAATTTTTATTACTACGTTAGGTAAATTCTATAAGAACACATCGGTTTTTATTAACAAATATGCTAATGTTTATAGCATATATCAAGTCTTAAGACGCTCGTGGGCGTGGGAATGGGGGAGGGGGAGACTGATGGTCCAGTCCCACCCAAGAATAGCCATGTGCCCACTCCAGAAATTCTACTAACAAAAAAAAATGCCCTAAAAAGTTCAAAGTCCCAAAGCCGAGAATCCCCCACCTCCGGGAAATATCTCTAGATGCGCCCATGAAGACGTAACGTATGTACGACGCGTGCGACTGTACACGCGACAGATTGTGTTCAATTCCCACTTGAAATAAAAAATATTTAATATTTTAATTCCATTGCTCTGATTACGAGGAAAAGCATCGAGTTCCGCCACTCAACATAACAAGTCACTCTAAAATTCGGCGAAAAGTGGGGAACAGAAGTGTCCTAACGAGAATGAAGTGCCTTTATACTAGGTTCCTCTTTCCCTGTTTTATGTGCGGGATGCAAAAAAACTACAAGCGTGAAGTAAAAAAAGCTAAATATAGCTTAGCTTTTTCAATTTGCTTTTTTTTGCAATTTTAAAAAATCTATGTAACCTAAAATTTTGAAGTGAAAAGTTTTAGTTATCCATTAATAGAAGTTAAAACAAAAATATTACATCTAATAAAGAGTGTTGAGTGAAAATCATCAGCTTCACGTTATATCCCGCACACAGCAGGGTAGGCAGAGGGAACCTAGTGTTAAGACACTCCGTTCCTCACTTCCTGCCGAATTCTCTGCCCCTGCGCTACGACTGGCCTCAAGTGTTAGGTGCTTTCTAAATTTTTATCATCATCGAGCAAGCAGCCCTTACCTATACAAGCATGAACATATGCAAAATTAGTCTATCTTCCCATTTTTTAATAAAACATTACATAATTAAATAAAAGCGAGGGTTGAGAAAGAAAACCAAATTCTAAATGTTTAATATTATATTTATATTTAAATTCATGGCAAATAAAATACACAGGACGTAGCTTCATTTAATACAAAAAAAACCGTTGTACATCGATTTATAACGATTCATTGCAATCTATATTACAATCAAATAACAATAGTAAATTTCGATCTCAGAAAGTGGACGGTAAATGTAACAGGTAAATATTTTTTATACTATTGAAAATTGAGCTATTTATTAATAATTTAATAATATAATATTTTTTTATATTAAATGAAGCTATGCCAAATTATGAACGATAATAATAAAACTTTACTTACACGCAATGATTTAACAACTAATCATATTTCTATATACAGAGTATAATAATGACATTGACGTATATAACTTTCCACGCCTAAAAGAACATATTTTTTTTATACATACAATTTTTTTTTATGATTCAAGAAAGTGAAACAGTATAACAAGAGTTTGGTAACTGTATGAAAATGAAAGCTAATAACAACATCGACGTGGCTATGGACGTATTTTCAGACATGTTTTTACTATTCAAATATAATATCACAGCAATAAAGCAAGCATTACACTGTAGAAAAAGATACTTTTTACTAATAACATAATTAGCAGAATCATTATTTTTTTTTATAATATAAAAAATAAAACTGACGTCGGAGCTGAGAAGAGTTTTAGTACTGTACTTAGTTTTTTTACTAGAAACCATTACAGCCCGCAAAAGCTCTATTCCATTAATATTCTGTAAAGCCATTCACTTAATATATTCCAGAGTCTAAAAAAATTCAAGATGCGTACCGACTTGTAACTTTTCAGACGTAGACTACTCAATCTTTAATTGAATTTTTTAAGAGACTTCATTAACAGTTTTTTCTAAGTCTGTATAAATGATTTATTTCGCCACCTTAGCAGAAGACTAGACGATTGCTTTATGAATTATTACTAGAATAGAGGCCCCGATTTAAATAAAAAAAAGAAAAAGTAGCACTATTTAAGGTCAGACATACATATATATATTAAGGTCAAAATATACATATAATTTTCTGAGATATCATCAGAGACATATCAAGAAAAAATTAAGTTTAAAAAAATATATATAAATCGATTTTAATAGTTTAAAAAAAAGATGTTTTTTTTTATTTTTTTCTAATTACTATAATATAGCATATGTTGTAGTTATTCAGGTAAAGTCCTTCTTTATTAATAATTATGTTATGTTATACATCATGAATGTATGTACGATTTATATTATAACAATTTATTTTCATAGCCAAATATATAATTTAAAACTTCAGGCGAAATGAAAATGTCAAAAAGCAGATGAAATCCTCGTAAGGTAAGGAAATAGATTTTTTTTTTTAATGTCAACTATCAAAATTCATATTATTTAATAATATCGAGACGTTTAATAAAACATAACATATATTTACTATATCTAACGAAAACACATAGAGTATACTAAACAAAAAAAAAACAATCTATTTTGTACTAAATCTTGATCGCAGTAAATGCATTTTTGTTGTCATAAATTAGATTACATGTGACATAGGCACGTCATTATTTTATAATATAACAGTGTATCCATATTGTATTATACGTAATTCAGTAATTATTATAATATAAAAATATTTATAAAGAAAAGAGTGCGAAAAATGAAATTGAAAAATCTATCATAATTTTCATAAAGAGAATATTAAAGCACATAATGACATTACATATCAAAATACATACATACAATTATCATCACTATATAATTAAACATGTTTAAGTCTCCTTTCTTTAATCATTTTCATTATTTCATTAAATTTTAACTTTATTAAAAGTTTAATTGAAAAAAAAAAACACCATATACTATAGATTTTGGAAGAATTTTGAAAAAGAAAAGCGATTAAATCCCTATGGGGCTACGACGGATTTTAATAAAAAATATAAGGCCAAATCTTGCTTTTAGCACCCATTTCGGTCTCGTCAGTCTCTTATAATCACAATTCCGAACATTTATCAATTTCACGAGCACTTCCATCAAAATCTGTATCAGGAGTGAATAAGTTGATATTAAAATTAAATATATTACAAAAGAGATCTTATTTTTTTTTCTCAAACAAAGGATGATCCATAAATTACGTCACACGTAAAATGATATTTTGTGAATTATATAGTTTTTTTTTGTTTCTCTCTGGTTGTCTTATCTGGTCGGTCACATTTGTCAGATTTTCTACTAGTATAACGTTACATATTATACAACTGTTATTAAAATAGAAATTAATAAAATTTAAACCGCAGTTCAGACATCATGTTTGTATATTATATTTTGAAATATGATGTCACGAAATTTAGGACTTCCCTTCCCTTTCCTTTTCATATAATGTCACTTTTACGTCTCTCCCTCTCCTAAACGTGACGTAATTTATGGATGGACCCAATCATATATAATAGAACTAATAATATGAGAAAATATCATTACAAATTATAAACATATAAATATATATATAAATATATATATATAAATATATATATAAATATATATATATATATTATTTAATAAAAAAACATAAAAAAATCAACTTATTCACGCCCAATACCCATAAACTATCACACATCAACTTCACATACAGTGTGTCACTATACATTTACAATATTTTAAAACATATTCAACATTCGATAAAACTAACTGTCACAACAGCGATTTGCAAACTTGTATAGATAAAAAAAAATCGTTTAATTAATATACATAATATTAATCTTAATATATAAAATTGTATCTTTAGTTAACAATGTTAAAAGATAATTTAATATCATCTTTGGTTTTTATCAATGATGCTCGTTGATATTCTTTTATTTGGTTTACTAGAATAGAAAAACACGCAAATTAAAAAAAAAGCTCTTTCCCGTAGGAATGTCTCTATTGTAAATCAAATAATTATATTACTGTGTACTATAGTGGCGCAATAGGACGACGTCTGTTTGTAAACGATACGGTTGTGGATTCGACCTAACTCAGGGGAATTGATAATTTTTATTTCCCCACTCTTGTACATACAGAACGACGCGACTGCTATGCTGAGTGCCATCGGTCTATATGGAGATGCTCGAATTTGAGTGAAGAACAGGGAACGGAAATCTTATAAAATAGGTTCCTTCTATCTATCTTGTAGTAAACAGGATGAAGCATGGATAGACCATTATTTACTTTCAAAATTATTCAACATTTTTTCAAATAAATACAAAGAACCCAAAGATTTCTTTCTCTAAATTTCACTCACTCAAGTGAACTACAAGATATAAATTGCATATATAATATACAAAATAAAACATATTTAAGTGTTCTATCCGAGACGCAAGCGCCATCTAGCGCCTACGAAGTCTACTGTAGAAGCTAATAATCATTAAACCGAGAGACACTTCCTGTCTTATGTATAAAATTTATAACATAAATATAAAGTCAAAATAGATAAAGCAATAAAACAATCCAAATAAAAGAATACTCAACGAACAAAACTCCCTCACAACTCGCATCAATACATAACGCTAATTGACTCGACCCTAAACGGCAAGTAAATAACTAATCATAAGATTTTTACATAATCTTCATCAATATTTTTATTTTTAACATAAATCCTATAAAAAAAATCGTAATGTGATATAACAAATTGCATGGAGGTATTATTTGGACTAACGTCCATTGTATCATTCAATTGCACTTATATTTATATAATATTTACAAATATTAAAGAAGAAAAAAAAACTAAGGCAAATGCGCAAAGGAACCACAAAAACGCATAATAGCGAATATTACTCGATTTATAATGTGCGTCGCGCATGTATGTAAATATATAACTAATAATTAGCTCGTATAGTAACTCTTAATAACTATTTTTTTCAATAGGTTAACCGCAATGGTTGTACATGATTTTATATAATTCTAACAATAAATCGTCATTCTTGTTAAAGTCATCGTCATTTCTAATAAAATGTTTTAAGATCAAAATGTTCACGATCTATGTCATAGTTAAAATAAATATTTCAATATATTTATACGCTGTGGCAATGCAATAAAATAAATGGTACAATAATAAAATAGTACCTTGCGAATTAAAAGTTTTAGTATTAAGAATTGGTAAATATTGTATTCTTTATATAAATAAAAATAAATGGACCACAGCTAACAAATACAATCATTACTGAACAGTAATACGTCATAATTTTAATTTGATTCAGAGAAAATTATACCTTATTAAAAATGCAATTAGGTACAAATTGCACTTAACACAGTCCGTTCACTGAAGCAGGTACGCAGGAGGTCAACTTTGGCCGCATTTACACAAATAGCAATAACTTTTTGAGAATTTTCAAAGAATATTGTACCTTAATACAATAAGTTAAGAAACAAATTCATTTGTATTCGTCCATAAATCGTTTGCACATGTGTACGAGGTCAATGAACTTTGGTCGCAAGTTTGGATCTAGCGCCCAGCAATCTTTCATGAGGTGGCGGAATATTTCCGATGGACAGCCTTCAGGTATTTGGAAACTGTGAAACAAATATGAATGTATTATGAAATATAAATTTAACTTTTTTTTTTCATTTGTAATATAGTTATCCACTCTCACATACCTATACAAATATTTTGTGAATATTTTTTTTGTCTCATAAATTTCAAATCTTATGAAATTAACAAGTTAATACTGAGGAACAGGGCTCATTTACCACTTATTTCTTTACAGAGCCCTAAAATCCATTAATTAAAATATAATTTAATAGGGCGGACAGCGTCTGACTGTCAATAAGACGATTTTGAATTCGATTCCCACTCGGGGGAAAGAATTATTTTCGTTTTCATGTTAAGCAGGATACAGTGTGAAGCTCAAAAAGATATTTACCAGGAAGCCCTCTCTCGTGGTCTTTCAACATCGAACTTTGGTACTTCATGGCGTGCGCGAGTAAATATTTCCCACGCAGTGACGCCAAATGACCATACATCACTCTTTGTCGAAAAATGCCACGGCTCAACTGCTGATTCTGGTGCGTACCTGGATTAATATAATTGAAATAAATTAAAATTTAAACGATATCGGTAAAGAAAATCGTATGATTTTACTTCAATTTATATTTAAAATGAACGGTCATGGATATTCATTTACATTATACGATCCATTTACATAAGAACTGCCACACAGTTTATAACTAATGCGGTTATTATCGTTATAAATTATTATTTTGTCTGTAATTTTGATATGAATAAATTATTATTATAAATTATTATTATTATTAATGGTATCGTCGCACACTTTGGGCTCATATTTATAAATCTTGATGTGCCGTTTTAATTCAAAGATTATCAAAAAGGTATCTCAAGATCAGTTTTAAAAAATGTACACATAAATTGGAGGGGAGCGCGGCGTTAAGTCTCCAGAACTCGGCGGAAAGTGGGGGACCGAGTGTCTTAACAATAGGTTCCATCTGCTGATTATTATTTGATTACATACCAATTAATAGGCAGCAATCGCTCAGTCTTGATCCTGTACGCAGTCTCCTCCTTCGGTATAATCCTGGCGAGACCAAAGTCTGATATTTTGACGTGATATTTATTGACTACTAGAATGTTCCTAGTAGCTAAATCTCTGTGCACTACATTTTTAGCCGACACGTGATCCATGCCCTGTGAAAGATATATAGATATAAAGATAAAGAAACGAATAAAATCAACTATAAGTCTATATGTCTAGAAAAAAAATATTCTGTTGCTACTAACAATGAGGGCATCGAACCCATAAACGTCGCATTTGCAGTCAGACTATACCGTTGCCCAACGACGACTTTAAAATAATTAAAATCTTTAGGTAAATATCTCTTTTTATTTTATGTAATGAATGATGAACTATATAAAAAAACACAATATTTTAAAAAACTACAACCGAAAATCATACCGTAGCAATATCTTTGGCGTACTTCAGTAGATGAGATATACGCAACTTGTCGCCTTGGAACTTGAGATAGTAATTTAGGGAACCTTCTTCCAAGTACTCCATGACTATCAGCACGTCTGATCCGTGGTCCCACGAATAGCCAAGGATTTCTACTATATTTATATGTTGTAAGGACTAAAAAAGAAAACATTTTATTACTATGGTGTGCATTGTGCCATTATAGTGAGTTTAATAAGCATATAAGAATTTGGACGTGCTTGATGAAATCGTATGGTTTAGTGGATAGTTAGAAACTTGAACGTTTTTCGCAAGGCGTAGGCAAATTCAGCTACGTAAATTTTTTTCCGTCTTGATATAATTAACTGTAGAATGATACTTTAAAAATATTAAAATATTTTCCAAATTTTAATTCATATTTAAGCATTGTATATAAAATATAGTACGAAAATTAAAAAAAATACCTTCATAATTTCGAGTTCATTTTTGAAGTCTTCGTAAAGGGTGCCGTTTCTTTCAGAAGCTTGCCTAGTTAGTTTTTTAACAGCAACTTCTTTTCTTTGAGATTCTTGGTTGTCTCGCTCCATCCAACCTTTAAACACATGACCGTAGTTGCCCTGTAAAAAAATAAGAATTATAACTATATTGACACGTTAAGTATATTGGCTCAGTAATTGCTCTAACAGTATTTTATTTATATTCGGTTAGTATACTAATATCACATACTGACTATATGTAATATTATTCTTTTTACTGGCGTTAATCCCGGTTATTGGGTCAGGGTCTGTCTTCCTAGAGAACCTACTCTAATCACCACCAGAAGTTATTTATTATATTGTTAGTCCAGGAGTGTTGTTCGCAAATCGCAATTAAATTTTATAGATGTTAAATAACTATTAATGTGATAACACAAACTTTTTACAGAAATTTAATCTAAACTCTATATTAAAAAAAAAACAATTATTTAGTTTCTTAATTTAACATACAAACACATAAAATAAAACATGTAGAAAATAAAAATACAGCGAAATGTCAAGCGAGTTTTCCGTACTAATATTATTTTTTTCGAAAATATAAACTAGTAACAAATTGGACTAGAACATGTTCCCCATTTCTGCGGAATTTTCGAGGCATTACGTGTTGAGTAGTGGAACTCAACGTCGCGCTTTTTTTTGTCTTTATATCAGAACGAAGAAATGAAAATATTAATAAATAATATTTTCATTCAATTCCCCCGAGTGGAAATCAAACTCACAAACGTCACGTTCATATAGCCCCCCTGTGCCCCTACACCACGACAGCCTCTAATACTATTTAATACTAATGGGAAAAATCACATACACTGCCAATCTTCTTGGTAATGGTGACCAAGTAGGTCTTGCCCTGCGACACGATGGACTCCATGAGGCGCGGCGCGGAGCCCCCGTAGTCGTCGTCCGCGCCCGCACCGGCGCCCGCACCGGCGCCCGCGCTGCTGCGGCTGCTGCGGCTGCGCACCTCGCTGCGCAGCGCGTACGTCAGCGCGTTCATGCTGTCCAGCGAGTTGGAGCTCTTGTTGTCGGCGAACTGGAGTTACATAAAATAGGTAGGTAAATAAGTAGAGTTCAAATAATTATACAGTATACATTATCAAATTTAGCACGATTTTGATAGAAACACTTTACGCCATGTTGCCCTGTTATGACGTTAATTGAGCTTAGAAACAAATGCAATGATATTGACAATAACTTACAAATAGAGGTGGCAGTGTTCAGTCGACACTTTATTTACAAAGCCGTATGACGTCATATGGCTGCTGCTGTTAGAAAATTGAGTAGAAAATAGAAATCGGGCTGTTTTGACACTAGGTACCCTTTTACCTATCTTGTTTACATAAAAAGCGTAAAACTGTGTTTTTTATCAGAAAAAAAATATAAATTATACTACATCATACTTACAGGATTATCATATTGATCGGACATAGTGCCATTCATTGACGGAGCACTGCTATCTACAGATATCAATGATTTATTGCTTCCAGCATCACTTAATTCACTTGGGATAAACCTGTCACCTAAAAATATTAAGATGCTCTTTAATAACAAAAAAAATAAGTTGTTAAAAAAACAACATAATTCTCCAGTTAAATGATTAAATGAAATCAAGCTATTGAAGTTTTAAATTTTTATAGGTTAAAAAACATAACAAAAACACTTACTAGATACAGTTTCGGCATGTTCCATATGGTCTAGAGAAATCTTTGGCTCTTCATACTCATGTAATGGTACATATTCTAAAACAAAATCAATCAATGTAAATATATTAACAAAACAAATGCAAATTCATCATTCATAAAAGAGTACCCAACTATCAGTAGTTTTATTGTTTGGCAGTGATACATTTATATCAGTTTAGAACTTTAGACAAACACTTTATTAGTACCACATTTAAAATTCTTTTATAATTATCTACATACATAATCACTTAAGTTAATTTTCAAGACATTTCATTAGAACCAACCCCATTATCATTCTCTAATATCAATAAACCCACCTCTATGCAACATGTGGTTCATATCTCGCATAATCTCCTGCGGCCGCAACGGATCGCTGTTCCAGCATTGCCGTACTAGCGCCCACACTTCGCCCGGACAGCGAGCTGGGCGGAGGAGCCTGTCACCCATTTCGTAGCTCTGGAGATATAAATAAATATGAAAAAAAAATGCGATATGCGATATGCAATACGATATGATAGTAGTATGTATTCGGTGCCTCGAAACTAAAAAAAATTAAATAAAAAAAATAGGACCCATTTCAATCGATTGCGATTTTCATATGAACCGGCAATCGATATCGATTCTAAATCTATACGTTTTCGCTGTATTTTTTTTTCTGAAATAAACATGACTTATAGTCACTAACATTTAATTTCTTAATTACACTTTGATTAACTCCTTTAGCTTTGGCGATCATTGCATACATTTTTGATCGCAATCCAACAGATTTAGTAAAAAAAATTCCATTGTTCTCGTCTTTAAGAAATCCTATTTCTTTTTATGTACTTGAATTCCACAATAACAAGTAAAAAAATAAAACAAAGTAAAATTTTTGTAAGATAATTCATTTAGCCTTTGTATTTTAAAAAGTGTAATTTATATAATTTCTGAATAAATAAGCAATTATTGTTTCACCGGCGCAACATTATTTGAAACATTGTATAATAAAAAAAACAATAGAAGTATTTAGATTTAATAAAAAAATATATATTAAAAGGGAAGATTTTAATAAAAAAAATATTGTTTCACCGGCGCACCATTTTTTTGAAACTTTGTATAATAAAAAAATCAATAGAAGTATTTAGATTTAATAAAAATATAAATATTAAATGGGAAGTTTTTAATAAAAAAAATATTTTTTCACCGGCGCAACATTATTTGAAACATTGTATAATAAAAAATACAATAGATGTATTTAGATTTAATAAAAAAATATTGTTTCACCGGCGCAACTTTATTTGAAACATTGTATAATAAAAAATACAACAGAAGTATTTAGATTTAATAAAAAAATATATTAAATGGGAAGTTTTTAATAAAAAAAAATATTTGAAACATTGTATAATAAAAAATACAATAGAAATATTTAGACTAAATAAATATATAAAGATTGTAACAAGAAAATCATTTTGCAGAAAGCGATTTAATATCGCGGGTTCTAGCATACAATATTGTACAGTATCGTGGTTTCTGACGCTTTGATTAAAATGAGAGAAATTCCATTAAGTAGTATTCAACATAGCGACAAACAGACAGAGGCACTGTGGCGTCGTTAGGTGATTAGCAATACAAGAAGGAGCCAATATATTGTGAGACAGCAACACTGTGACGTAGTTACGTCGCTAGCAATTCGGGGAAGTGAGCGATAAGGCCGGGCGGAAGCTTAATGGGTCTTATAAGGTATCATAAGGGGACTGATAAGCAAATCCACTACTGGGATTTAATTAATCGAAAAATTATGTTTGGAATGGTTAGAGATACAGCTGTGGGACCTAGCGCTATCGATTCAAATGGGGGGCTATTCCTTTTTTTTTGTTTTCGAGGTACCGACGAGTGGACTCGCGAAATCTGGCACACTTCCGGAGAAACATATTTGTTGGTTCGACGAACGAATACATACTACTTATGACATATTAAATACAATATAACACAAAAAAACCTTAAAAAAGAAATTAAGGTTTTTATTTCCAAATACATAATTTTACTTGTAGTAAAATTGTACATTATCATATTTGTTTTTTAACTTCACGCTATATGATGTCAAGATACTCCACTTCTACCCATTCCACCCAATTTTCGAATTATTGCATTTAAAGTGAGCTCCACACCGCTTTGTCTTGTTACTAGACCAAGGAAATGAAAATAATTAATTTTACTACACAATCAAAATTTGTGGCTTCGTCAATAACATTTTATTAAACAACTTCATTAACTCACCCGCGCTGTCAAAACAGGATTGGTATCCGCGGGAGACTGTCCATAAGAGAACACTTCCCACAAAGTCGTAGCGAACGCCCAAATGTCACCCACGACTGATCTCTTAGCGAGATTCATATCAGTGAAAAACTCTACAGGCATCCAGTGAACGCTGAGAAAAAAAAGTACAATTTTATTAGCAATTTTATGTGATATTATATAAAATAGGTAATAAAGTTGACTCGCAACTTCGATTTAAAAAAACAAAAACAAAAATCAGCTTCACGCTGTATCGCACGCAGTGGCCTAATCTCACACAGCAGAGTAGACAGAGGGGACACTTGTGTTAAGATACTCTTTTCCATTTTCTGCCAAATGATGAAATGATCCGGACGAGTCTGCCTATGCGTGTTGTCATTGCTGGTGACGTGACTCTACCACACGTACTTTAGTCGCCTCTTACGACACCACCAGTACCAGGATGGTCCTATTCTAGGCCGGGATCACACGGCAGGTAAAAGTCCACTCCCAGTAGAACAAGACGAGTACGGGCGGACTCACTCCTGCGGCGTGTAGTGGCGCAGCGAGGGCCCGCCCAGCTTGACGAGCAGGCGGTCGGCGGTGCGCGCCGCCACGAGCAGGCGCCGACAGCGCACGCCGCCGTGCACCACGCCCGCCTCCGACAGGTCCCACAGCGCGCGCGCCAGCCCCGCCGCCACCTTCTTCAGCTGCAGCGGCTTTATGTCCTCCGAGTGTTCCCTGCCAATATATTGTTTATGTATAGCTTCCTTTTTTTGCATTTATTGCGCGTTGAGTGGGGAAACTCAACGCCAAGCTTTGCTTTGACACCAGAGCGAAGACATTAAATGTTTATGTATGTTAGTAGTATGTATTCATTGGGGTATGTTAGTAGTATGTATTCGTTGATGTAGCGCCAGAAACAGCGAATACGATCCTCCGGAAGTGTGTCAGACACCGCAAGTCCAATAGTCGGCGCCTCGAAACTTTGCGAAAAAAACCCCCCCCATTTGAATCGGTTGCGCTAGGGCCCAGAGCTGTATCTCTAACCGTTCCATGATAGCTTTTTTGTTAATTAAATCCCACTAGTCGATTCGCTTATCAGTCACCCTTATTAAGCTCCCGCCCGGCCTTACCGCTCACTTCCCCGAATTGCTAGCGACGTAACTACGTCACAGTGTTGCTGTCTCCCAATATATTCTGTCTCTTTCTTGTATTGCTAATCACCTAACCACGCCACAGTGCCTCTGTCTGTTTGTCGCTATGTTGACTACTACTAAATGCAATTTCTCTCATTTTAATCAAAGCGTCAGAAATCACGATACAGTATAATATTGTATGCTAGAACCAGCGATATTAAAGCGCTTTCTGAAAAATGATTTTCTTGTTATAATCTTTATGTATTTATTTAATCTAAATACTTCTATTCATTTTATTATTATACAATGTTTCAAATAATGGTGCGCCAGTGAAACAATATTTTTTATTAGAAACTCCCCTTTTAATATATATTTTTTTATTAAATCTAAATACTGCTATTGTATTTTTTTATTATACAATGTTTGAAATAATGGTGCGCCGGTGAAACAATATTCTTTTTATTAAAAACTTTCCATTTAATATATATTTTTTTATTAAATCTAAATACTTCTATTGTTATTTCAAATTATAGTGCGCAGGTGAAACAATATTTTTCATTAAAAAGTTCTCGATTTAATATATATTTTTGTTTTTATTTTTATCTGTTATTGTAGAATTTTAAACCTGTTCAAATTTGTGGCAGATTTCTTAAGTCGTAACAATACAGTTTGAATATTATCGTTATCATTTCCGGTATTTTAATAAGTTTGTTCCTTTACATAGAATCTATAAAAACCAAAAACGTGACTAGCATACTAACATTTATCATTCAAACTGTCTTGTGTTACATTCATTCGTGTTCAGTTAAAAAGTCGTTCAACATGTCGGACAAAAGAACAGGATATTGAAAGTAATTGCTGGACTGACAAGTAGTTGGATGAAATTTGTGAGATTGTTGAATCAATAGAATGTGCTATGGAAGTTTTATTGAGTCAAAGACTTTTGGTTCACAATTTGATGAAGCTTTGTTCAACATTAGTGAAAGTGTGGAAAAGCAGTAAGTAATAATGATTATTAATGTTTTCTTTATTTATTTCTTCTGTTTAAATTTATTAGATATTGAATTTTAAACCTATTTTTTCTTTGTTAACCAGCTTACAAGTTGGCAGAGGCTTGAAACGCGTACCTCAAGATAACAATAAAAAAGTTGTGAAAATGAGACGTCTAAGCGAACCTTCAACTTCGAGGAATTCAGAACCATCAGTTTAACCATTAAACAATTACATGATCGAGTGTGAGGTATGCAAAATACTTGTTAAAAGGAGATATTTAGCAAATCATTCGGAGCAATATTCATAAAAATATTGCATTACGCATTCATCACAGTTTTCCTAATGTAACATTAATCGAAAAAGCATTTACTGAATAACTCCACTCTCCGTTAGTGACGAGCTATTGGATTTTAATTTGTTTTTAAATTCCATCAAAGATACTCTTTTCACTTTAGTAAGTGAGAGTATTGTAGATTTGAAAACCTTCAAAGTTAATTTTATACTCTAAAATTTATTCAACAATGTAAAGTACTGACACATATTTTTGATTTTCAAACTCTGAATGTCGTCATTAACGAATCTATTAATCTAAATTTATTTCTCGATTCTTGAAATGAAACATTTGCAAACAAAATAACTGAGTTTGAAAAGAAAGACAGCGGTTGGTCTATTCAGAATATATTTAGTTTGGATATGAATGTGAATAAATTTATTCCACTTCGCGGATCTTCATACATTGATTTGCCTCATGACATACAAAACAAAAAGGCAGTAATAAATGTTAAAAATACCGACGTTCAGTGCTTTAAGTGGGCTTTACTCTCAGCATTGTACCCAGCAAATAAAAGTTCAGATCGAGTCACTTTATATTCAAAATATGAAAACAAGTTAAATTTTGTTGGTGTTGCTTTTCCTGTGAAGTTAATAGACATTTATAAAATCGAAAAGTTGAATAATTTGAGTGTTAATGGACTGGAATACAATGCTTTGAGTAAGTCTACCTCTGTGGTTGGTCCATTATATCTTACAAAGTGTCTCAAACGTATTCATATTGATTTACTTTACATAACGAGTGGGAGTAATGTGCATTATTGCTATATAAACAAATTATCTCGTTTAGTGAGTCAACAGGTTATATCACGAAATAATACCATTTACATTTGTGACGGTTGTCTTATTTATTTTAACAGTCAGGAAGTTCTCGATGGATATAGATTGAATGATTGCACACATGTCAGAACCGATCTTCCAAATAAAGATATAAGTAAAAAAACTGGCGTGGTGAAAATGTACCAAGTGATAAGATAAAATTCGAAGGTTTTGAAAAGAAAAAAGAGTACCCCATATGATTTACGCAGATTTTGAATCTTTTCTCAATCCAATCGATTCATGTTCCAATCCTTTTAAATCTTTTACTACCAACGCTCAAAGACATGATGAGTACATCTTTGGTTATTATGTCAAATGTTCATATGATAATAAACTTTCTAAATATGTTACTTATACCGGCGAAAATTGTGCTAACGTATTTTTGACAAGTTTACGTGAAGATATAGAAATTATTTGTAGAACTAATTCTTTTCAAAAATGTCCTCTTCCTCTATCAGAAATAGACAACAAAACAATACAAACAATACAAACACAACAATACTATATGTTACATATGTGAGAGTGAACTAAAGGATGAACGATATATCGATCACGACTGACATTTAGGTACTTTTATAGGTGTATGCCATGAGAATTGTAGCAAAAAAATTCATAACACTCCATTTATACCTATAATATTACACAATCTGAGCAATTACGATGCTCATTTTATTGTACATGCATTAAATTTTGCTGAAGGTGAGGTACAAATCATTCCACAAAATAAAGAAAAGTATATTTCTTTCCCAAAACTTCTGAATGTAAATGGTAAAAAGGTTAGTTTGAGGACTCTTTCAAATTTTTATCGAGTAGTTTAGATTCATTAGCTAAGAATCTTGATGATAAGTACCAAGAAACGAAAAAACAAAATCCCTCCGATAAAGATTTTCAGTTGTTGAAGCGGAATGGTGTTTATCCATACAAACATATGACTTCTTTTTTTTTATGGAAAAGGACAAGGCAAACGAGCATGCGGGTCACCTGATGGTAAGTGATTACCGCGATCCAACACCAGAAGAGCTACAGGTGCGTTGCCGGCCTGTAAGGTGGGTTGGACGCCGGAGCCCGGCATTACCTGACGTGAAACGAAGTGGCATAAAGCCACTATTTCACGTCGGTTTTAAATGTTCGTTCAAATCTTTGCCATCAATTGAGTGTTTCGCTAGAACATTGACTGGTCAAAGCATTTCAATTGATGATTATAATCATGCTCAAAAAGTATGGTCTCATTTCTACTGTCACAGTACGGCTGACTATTCTAATCTTTATTTAAAAACGTAATACCTTTATGCAATGTTATCGAAAATTTTAGAAATGTTTGCATGAAGACTTACGATTTAGATCCTGCTCTTTACTATACCACTCCAGGGTTAAGTTGGGATGCTATATTAAAATATACTAAAGTTGATCTAGAATTATTAACAGATTTTCACAAAATTACTTTTGTCAAATCCAGTATTAGAAGAGGCATATCACAATGCAGTAATCGTTATGCAAAAGCAAACAATCCACATAGGTAATTCTAAAGAATCTAAATTAGTTACTAATTTATATAACAAAACAAAATATGTTATACATTATAGAAATCTTTTGCAATGTGGGAAGTATGGTTTGCGAGTACAAAAAGTTCAGAGTATTAAAGTTCCAGCAAAGACCTTGGTTAAAAAATATATTGAATTAAACACCCAATTAAGAACTTTAGCAACATCAGACTTTGAAAAAGATTTTTATAAGCTGATGAATAATTCTGTATTTGGAAAGACAATGGAAAATATCGAAAAAAAGGTAAACGTCACATTATTACCACACTGGGAAACTCATGAAAAAATTGGCCCCAAATTCCAGTCTTTTCATTTTTTCTGAAAATTTGTTCGCAGTTCAACTTTGCAAAACTAAATTGTTTTATAATAAGCCCATATATTTAGGTTTTAGCATATTAGAGATATCCAAGACTTTAATGTATGACTTTCACTATCAGTACATGAAAAATAAATTTACGAACATGTAACTGTTATATACTGATACTAGGGGTCGCAATATCGGACCATTCAAGCAAAACCGGGATTTTCGATAGCGACTTCAGAAAAATTCCGAGATCCCGGTTTTTTTGATATTTTCGGGATTTGACAAAATAAGTAATTTTTCAAGCTTTTTCTTATTTTTAGAGTTAAGTTGGAAGGGCATTTTTAGAGAAGTACTAAATTTAATTATATTTACTAAATAAATCAATTTTTAATTATAATAAACAGTTTAATAATAAAATACTTTAGTATTTATCAAAAATACTGTAAAAAAATATATAATAATTTTCTACAAAAAATATCTTATAGGTATGTTATTTAACACATTTAAAACAAAATAATATATATATATATATATATATATATATATATATATATATATATATATATATATATTATATCAATTAACATTAACGATTATCGGTTAATCAGTTTCACGCTGCATCCCGCACACAGCAGGGTAGGCAGAGGGAACCTAGTGTTAAAACACTCCGTTTCCCACTTTCTGTACTACAATACTGTGTGCCAACTTTCGTGTAAGTTGGTGGTGGTTATTTTTGTTCTTTTTGTTGTTATAATATTTGACTCTCACGTCGACCGTCATGTTTCCAGTGCTCCTCCGGTGGTATATCAACCAGTTTTATCGGTTCAAATATCTCAATTTTTATGAGATGTGTTGCATCTTCGTTGGTAGTAACATATGAGGTACCATCGTTCGTTACTCGCCACACTGATGAAGAGCGCAGTTTTGTCTTTTTTTGTTCAGAGGATCTTGAAAGAACTCGTTTAGAGAGTCACTGCTGTTTGAACTCCCTCGCTTCTTGATAGGGTATGGTGAGGTATAATCATCGTCAGACGTCGAGAAGTAATGTTTATACGTGTTTTCCTCGTATTCTCCATTATTCCCGCTATATTTTATAATTTTTTTTTTTTTTTTTTTATTATTCCCACCCACGCAGCACGTAAGCTACAACAATTAATACATAGGAAAGTGAGTTTAAAAATATAATAAATTTCAACGCTATCTAAAACGAGAATGTTAAAAAGCACAAGTTGTAAAAAAATCACAGAAAAATACACAAGTAACATGAATAAAATGTAATACTCACATCCATAATGGTGTCCATGTGGTCAGCACTTACTAGACAACACTCGCACAGTAGGAAGTTCTTTACAAGAAGGCACAGAACAACTTAGTGACGAATCCAAAAAGATACACAGTCGTTTTATACTAACTTATACTAACTTATACAATATAAAGGAATAAACTTATTAAAATACCGGAAATGATCACGATAACAATCCAACTGTATTGTTATAAATAATGAGAAATCTGTTAAAGTTTGAACAGGTTTAAAATTCCACAATAACAAATAAAAAATAAAAACAAAAATATATATTAAATCGAAATTTTTTTTATAAAAAATATTGTTTCACCAACGCACCATTATTTGAAACATTGTATAATAAAAAATATAATAGAAGTATTTAGATTTAATAAAAAATATATATATTAAATGGGAAGTTTTTAATAAAAAAAATATTGTTTCACCGGCTCACCATCATTTGAAACATTGTATAATAAAAAAATCAATAGAAGTATTTAGATTCAATAAAAAAAATATATATTAAATGGTTAAAAATATATATATTAAAAGTTTTTAACAAAAAAAATATTTGAACATTGTATAATAAAACATACAATAGAAGTATTCAGACTAAATAAATTCATAAAGATTGTAACAGAAGAATCATTTTGCAGAAAGCGATTTAATATCGCGGGTTCTAGCATACAATATTGTACTGTATCGTGGTTTCTGACGCTTTGATTAAAATGAGAAAAATTGCATTAAGTAGTACTCAAGACAGAGGCACTGTGGCGTCGTTAGGTGATTAGCAATACAAGAAGGAGACAGAATATATTGTGAGACAGCAACTGTGACGTAGTTACGTCGCTAGCATTTTGGGGAAGTGAGCGATAAGGCCGGGCGGGAGCTTAATGAGGGTGACTGATAAGCGAGAATCGACTAGTGGGATTTAATTAATGAAAGAGTTATCTTTGGAACGGCTAGCGATACAGTTCTGGGACCTAAAGCAGTCGGTTTAAATGGGGAGCTATTTCTATTGTTTTTTTTTTTAGTTTCGAAGTTTCGAGGCACCGACGATTGGACTCGCGGGGTCTGACACACTTCCGGAGGATGGTACTATGGCGCTTGCGCCAGAACCAATGAATACATACTACTTATGTTACACAAAAAGAGAAAAAAAATCTTTATAAAATGAGGTTAAAAACTAAGTCTAAAGTATAATGTTTATAAAATCTAATTTTGATTTTCCATCTTCTTAAAATTATTTAAATTATATTTTTATCACCCTACTCTGGTGGACAAAGTGTGTCATTGATTTCCGCCATTCAATCTCACAATGTCTGGAAATTTTTATGACATGTCGGGAAAGAAAAAAAGAATCTAATATCAAAACATGTTTTGACACTAGGTTCCCTTTGCCTACCTTGCTAAGCCGGATAAAGCGAAAAGTTATAAAATTTACCTTAAATAAACATCAAAAGGTCCATAAGGCAAATACTCGAGCACCATAGCGGTGGGCGCACTGAGTGTCACGCCATAGAGTCGTACTATTGCGCTTGACTGGACACAAGCCCATTTGCTGGCCAGCTCAATGAAATCCTAGAAAAAAGATTGATATACAGAGTGTGTTTGTTTAAAAGAACCCACAGTCGAAAAGCCTAACACAATTTAAAAAAATCTAAAAATTAAATTTATTTTGTAAGCAAAATAAATAATAAAATTATCGTTGGAAAATAAAACACCATTTGTCAAGAACGACGCACGCACACATACCCCTATCAAAGGGAAACCGCCTCATACGCCTCATTCCGAAATCGAGTCGTAGGCATTGGCGGCAAAGTTCAGAGTTGATTAAACCTTTAGTAGTATTTTTGTAATAGTATGTGTTTACGTTATTGGTATCTATGAGAAACTGTCTCACACGAAATACAGGTATTGATAAACATCGTAGAAATATATAGAAATATAAAAGAAAATCTAAACTGTTGAGGTATCTTGATTAATTTCTTTAGGTATGGGTTTAAAATATTTTTAGGGTAAAATATATGCTGTTCCCGTAAAAGGATTACTGACACTTCCATCCTGTATATAACCTCAACTAATAATTATAACCATATCTATACTTACAGTATATTCATAACTGATCGGTAACTGTATATGGAAGATATATCAGAAAAAATATTATAAGAGGCATTTATCAATGTAATAGAACTGAAAAAAATATTTTTCTATTTTAAATGATCAATAAATACCTTTAAATAATCATTTGCTCTGTCTCGCTGCAGTGTCTTGAACGCAACTAAAAGTTTTTTAGTCTCGTCGAGCCTCCACAACGCTTTGTAGGTAGCGGTTATATTTTCAGAACCTACTTTCTCAGAGCCTGTAACAAAAATTTAATTATTTAAATGTGTTAAGAAATATTTTTTAACATTTTAATTTATTTTTGGAAAACATAACAATTTTACGTATTAGAACTCAAGTCCGCTCCTTGGAAACCCGTGAAGCGCCTCTGATTAGTAAACCAGCCGTCCTTATCATGTTACGTCGAAATGATTATACGCACGTTCACTACTTGTTAATTTATAAATAACTGTTGAGGACACTGCGCCTGACTTATATTTCAACCTTTCTCACTTACATTTCAACCTTTCTCACTTACATTTGAACCTTTCTCACTCCAAGCCACACACAGTCTTTATCGTTGTCGGGCTACTTTTATTTGAATATATAATTATACAGTCCATTCTTTTATTTCTACAACAATTCAGGAAAGGCAGTATTCCCTACCCAAGTAGGCACAGGGCACTGTCCCCAACAATAATTTAAATAAATAAGTGAAAAATATTTATCTACTCTTATTGTAAAATAACACTTAAAAAATGTTGAAACTAATTAACATATATTAGAAAAAAATCATTGTTCATATAGATGTAGCAGTTGAATGTCTGTTGTCATGTAATTCTTTTACACACAGAGATCTATACCTTATTTTAAACGGTACCATGGGCTAAAATTTATTTTCTTTCTTTTTTTTTACACTGTATCCCGCGTATCGCAGGGTAGGAAGAGGGAACCTAACAATAAGACGTATGGCAAAGTAAAAAAAGAGAGATTAATATTAAAACACTTTTAATAATGCCTAGGCTAGCAGTAAGCCAATGAAGTAATGTTGTCTTATTTGTTTTAAACAACACAAAAAAAATAATAATACAGAAATATTATTAATATGAAAGCAATACTTCTATTACAACTGGAGAACCAGTACGACGTTTATAACACCTGTTGTAAATGTCAATTGGATCTATAGTTAATTGGAAAATGCTAATAAATAAAATGGTACTATACCTGTGTACAACAAAATGTCTTTGTTGGGCAGACATCTTGGACTTTTATTGTCTTTTAGTATCTCCTGTAATTCCGCTTGGTCGATACGAACACCTTTCTTTACCGGTTCACCGCAGAGAAGTAATTGAGATTTATCTATAACAAAAATATTTTGTAACATTTTTATTTTTTAATTTCACGCTAGAGGGTATGGAAGGCAAAGGGAAACTAGTGATAAAATGTTTCCCACGTATCGCCTTCACACAGCACATCAGCATTAGCGCCATTTATAAATGGGTGCCCGGCACGAGGAGAATGAAGTGCTTAATAATAGGTTTTTTCTGCCTACTCTACTATACAAGGCTAATAATAATAATGAAAATTTCACATACCATATTCCGAAGGTGGTATACATTCGTTCAGGAATATCCTGCCTTCAGGGTTTTGGTGACAACTGACTAGCCTTTCAATGCTAAAATACTCTTCCTTATTAAACACGTAGCAGTGGCCTATGAACTCTAATCTATATGTTTCTGTTGTACTGTAATATAAGTATAAAATAAAATATCCTTTATTCATCACAATAGATATTTCTAAATCTATATGTTCAAACTTAAAGCAAAAATTAAACGAAATATAGCACGGTAATAGATTATATAGAAAAGGAGTTCAAAATAGAAATTAAAAAATAATTATAACACACATACATTTGACAATACACTAATGTATAAAGTGATATATACGTTACTATGGCAACGCGTATTGTACGCGTGAATTGGTTTTGAAGCAGTTGCAGATATTTAGCTATTGCAAATAGTATTTATAATAACATATTTATATATATATAAAATGTTTACACATGCTGCCTTATTGCTTAAAACATTATTTTTTATCATATCAATGTTATATAAAAGTTCATATCAGTTTCCAGTTTCAGTCCGACACTAGTTTTTCCATAATTAAGGAAAAACTAGTTTCGGAAATATAACACAAAGTATATAAGTATATATGTCTTAGTCTTATGTTTAAAGACTTTTTAAAATTTTAAATCTACTAAATAATTGCAAGTATTCCGTAATATTTTTTCTTATACTTCAGTATTACCTGATATAAAAAACTTAGTTTATGAATACAATAATATATTACCTATTCTTGGTACAAACATCCAAATAAAAAACATTGTAGTCGTCTTGACATTGCCTTAATATATAACATCCATGTTTTTTCGCTCTTTTTTCTTCCAATTTTCGATAGGAAAATGCACCACTGACATAAAAAAAAGCAATAATTAATAAATAATTTATTTAATAAATGATTAAACAAGCATTTAAAGCTGTCACGGGGTACAAGCGTGTGACTGCAACCCACTCAACTCACCCAATCGAGTAATGAAATATTTAATATTTTTATTTTCTCGCTATGGTGACGAGACAAAGCTCGGCGTTTAGTTCCGCCTCTCAACGTGCAATTCCTCAAGAATTCGGCAGAAATATGGGAACGGAGTGTTTTAACACTAGGTTCCCAGGCTATGTGCGGGATACAGTGTAAAGCTAAAAAATATATAAAAACACTTACCCAACAGGTCCATGACATTTTATCCGTTGTAACTCTTTCAATGAAGGAGTTTCGTCATCTTTCGAAAGATTGAACGTCCATTTTACCATAAGCCTGTAAAAATATGTTTTATACATTGTGTTTATCTCAGTTACCATTTAAAGCATTTTTTCCTAGCAATTTTGTGAAATTGGGCTCCAAAATAAATTGTTATTTGGTTGTTTCAGCCTACCTCGTATAATACATACGTTATATGCAAATATTATATATATACAACTAAAAATAAAGTATTACCTACATTTAAACAAATAATATTTAAGAATCAACAAGCAAATTTACGAAAACAAATACATTCATAATCAAGTAATGATTATATTAACAAAACAGGAAATTCTTTAAATATAAGCCATATATGAGGAAAATAACACAGTATCGATTAATATTCTCAAATATATTAATATTATAAAATAAAACAGTAATTTTGGTTGTCAGTCGAACGAGAGTTCGACCTCCCTCCACTCGAGGAAATGAAATAATTATATAAAAATTATATTTTCAATTCTTTGCTCTGGTGTCGAGGCAAAGCGCGGTGTTGAGTTCCGCCACTCAACACGCAATGCCTCCAGATTTTGGCGGAAAATGGAGAAAGGAATGTCGTAACACTACATTCCTTCTACCTACCCTGCTGTGCGTGGGATACAGCGCGAAGCTGTATGATGATCAGTTATTCATTTAATTTTATTTACCTGTAATATCCATCACAAAGTGATATAAAAGAAGATAATTGTTCCTCAGATTTAAATTTGAAAAACAATGGAGTCCCTCGCCTGGACACCTCCAAGCAATTGTCGCCATTTCGGGTTAAATAAATAAGTTCTTCTATAGTACATATATGGAACCACTGTAATAAAAATATTATAACACAAATTAAGACACTCCGTACTGTACGATCGACACATGATGGCCGGCCTGAAGTTAGGCTTTTTAAATTTTTGCGCATTGTTCACTGGTGAAAATTTTTTTCAAAAGTAAGAAAAAGCCTGAAATCAAATAAATCTGCGCAGCCATCTGCAGCTAACTTCAGTGCGGCCACGACCATGCTGTACTCCGCTTTACGCTGATTTTAGAAAAACGTGCTTGGACTGGATCTCAAATCTCAACGCCTCGTTTGATGTAAAGACAGTGGACAAACAAAAAAAAATTAATATATTATCACTCCCCCTAAGAATAATTCTAAACTACAAGCATCTTGTAAACAGGGTCAAATATTTTTAACCTACTTATGAAAAAAACGTATTTTTTGTAAGCCGTCCAAGAGTCCAAAGAGGCGCGGGTTCAAATCCCGCTACGTTAAAATTTTTGTACTTTTTCTTAATAAGTATTTGTCTTTCCTAAGTGTGGAATAACACTTGCAAAATGTTTAAAATTATTTTGAATCTTTTGAAGAGTTATTCCATACTATTTTATTTTAGTTAAACAAAATACTTATTTAGAAAATGTATAAAATTTTGAACGTTGTGGCATTTGAGGCATCCAAGGTATAGCCTTGGAGGCTTACCAGTAAAGCATATGTTCTCATCAAATATTTCTCATCTAGACCACGACGGCGACATAATATTTTTTTGAATAATATTTTTATTTTTCATTCAAGAATATGTTAATATTTAACTCTGTTTACCATTTTTCATATCTTTCGCTGATGTTGGAGAAATATCTCTATTATTATATTATCATATACTTGTAAAAAAATAAAATTTAATTTATTAAGGAAATTGTGGAATTATATGAGCGAAATTCTTCGTAATTTGTTGTTTATTAGTAGCACAAAACAGACAACGGGGGTCAATAGGTAACTGTCTTCGGGGAAAATTATATTGGGAAAAACACTTCCAGTAAATAAAATAAATAATAATTACAAATTTAAATATAACAATTAATAATATATGTAACCGAAGATAAAAATAAAATACAACATGCATTTTCATATCTTCACATTTTAAATACATATAACACAATAACTCTAAATTCACATTTATTTGGTATTTTAATAATGAACTCTTTTTTGATTTAAAAAAAATATATATTAAAATGTCTTTTATTATAATACCTCTAATATTATAATAATATTTGATAATTACTTAACTTAAGATTTCTTTAAACAATTTAAAATTCCCGCTTATATTTTATATAGATATACAAATTCATAATATATTCAATTGTACGTATCTTTGAATAATAATAATTAATTACTTACATCTCGTTTCAAAGTGTTAAACAGTCGAATGCCAGGGTGATGGGGGTGAAAGGGCGCGACTATCATACGCACAGATACCACATCGCCGCCATTTTGCCACAAGACATTATCAAACTCCTCTGATAGATAATTTGGCGCCAACGCATATAATTGTTGTAAATAGAGGTTTTTTACGTAACTGTAAAAGAAAAATTGTATTAGTAGTAGTTTATCGATATATCTGTGAGTTTGCGGCAACCGTTGTCAAAGCAAATGAGCAGAAGACGAAGAGAGAAAGAGAGTTTATTGAAATATATCTTTTTCATATTTTATAAGAAACTATGAAAATATTAAATATGAAAATATATAATATAAAAAATGAAAATATTATAAGAAAATATAAATAAATGTTTATATAGATACAAACATTTATTTAATAAGATAATTCAGTCGTTTTAAAATGATAATTTAAATGAGTATTAGTATTTAGAAAACAGATTTAGCAAAGACTTAATATCATGGATTCATTATTTTACTTGAAAAATAAGGATGATTTCATCTTTAAATAGTTTTCTGTGTATACTTAATATGATTAAAATCATCATTTAACAGGTGAACAGTTAGAATAAACATTGATTTTAAGATTGACCTTCTATTATACAACGTTTTTCTTTACAACATAAGGCAGACCGCGCGTTTTATCGTCTATTGTCATAGTCAACCGGAACCGGAATAAAATATTTCAACATCATCACATGAGTGTAAATTATTAATATTAAGTGACCTGTTTAAACAAGGCAACCCTGGGCTTGCGGCAGACTGAGAGCTAGCAACCATTGTTTTTTCAATTCCTTATGCGATTTTCTTTCAATCGATGTGGGATTTATATAAAAAAACATACAGTGTTTTCATTTCAAAAAAAGCATTACCATAAATTAAATTAAGGTGATTGCGGCAGGATTCTTTTAGGCAACCCTAGTGTAATCTATTTTACCTAATGGTATCATTCTTAAATATAAGTTTAATTAAAAAAAAAACAGATACCCGCAGATTTAAGCAATGGGATCTCGACCTATAAGTTTTGTAAAGATTGTATTCAACCAAACATAATATACAAAAATTTATTTCTATTATCATCCCAAGTAAAAGCTTCAAGTATAATCAAATAGCTTATCTCGTTCTATTTTTAAATATTAGATCTTAGTAAAGTACGAGTCGTGGCCGCCCTCAAGTCATTAACGCCCAATATTAATAACCTATCTCCAACGTCAATCTTACATTGTTTCATATATATATGAAACAATCTAAGATTGACGTTGGAGATAGGTTATTAATATTGGTCGTAAGTGGCGCAGATTTGATATTACGATTTTTCTTCGTCCAATAATTTCTTACCGAATGAACACTGCGCAAAAGTACAAAAAATTTAACTTTCGGGGCGGCTACGACTCGTTGACCTTACTGTAAATATATTTGTAACAAAATGAATTCGTTTATTTGGAAAGATTCATAAGTTTTCTCTCAAATTAAAACATTAAATAATTAATAAAAAGAATATATAATTTACAATGACAAGTGATCGTATATTATATACATATATCATTACAGATAGTGGGAGTTCGCTCGTCTCGTAATTACGATATCTTTTGTTATCGTAACATATGCATACTCGTATACCTACTATGGACATACATAATATATAAAAATCAAATCGGCTTCACGCTGTATCCCGCATACAACAGGGTAGGCAGAGGGAGCCTAGTGTTAAGACACTCCGTTCCCCATTTTCCGCCGAATTCTGGAGGCATTGCGTGTTGTGTGGCAAAATCAGAGCGAAGGAATGGAAAAAGAAATTTAAGTAAATATTTCATTTCCTTGAGTGGAGATCGAACCCACAACCAGTCGCGTTTACAGTCACACTTTGCGCCCCACCACGCGCCACAACCAGCCGTGAGGCTGGCTCATAATTAAACTTGGGCGTTATAACATATAACAGATAATATAATTCATTATAATTTTTTAATGTTCTAATCATTATTTATTTTCAACACTGACTGTTATAAATAACAGTCAAAATATTCATTATCTGCTATAAAATGGCGTGTGGCGCCTCGGTTCGGGAATGATCGGAAATATTTAGTAGTTGTTCGGCCTACATCGAGTCCAGCCAAGGTCAAATAAAATAATGATGGCGAACTTCACATCGTATAACCTCGCACAAATATGAGCTTTAACTCAATGGCAGAAAGGCCAAA
>JAATLQ010036282.1:10948-36827 GCA_013421005.1 Heliconius erato x Heliconius himera | reverse complement strand
ACTCTCCCGACTCTCCGAACTCTCCCGACTCTCCGAACTCTCCCGACTCTCCGAACTCTCCCGACTCTCCGAACTCTCCCGACTCTCCGAACTCTCCCGACTCTCCGAACTCTCCCGACTCTCCGAACTCTCCCGACTCTCCGAACTCTCCTTTTATATATTATATTATTTTGTATATATTTTTGTTGTTTTTTATATTTCTTTTTTTTATTTTATTTTTTTTATTTTTAATTTTATTAATATTTTTTTAAAGGTTTAGGTAATTCTTAGTCATAACCTTACCATTGACTCTTACGTGAGTGATATTCGTAAAGAAATCAGCGATATGTTATGAGCACCACTATCAATAGGTACACAAAGTCAAAGTTAAAAATGACCTTTTATTTTTAGTTCAACAAAGTAATGTAAATAAACTAAACAGAAATTTAATTGAGATCTTTATCCCACTTAATTTAGGTAACAGGAGTGGGATAGTCTCGTACCTATACACATACTACGTCTGATGTTTTAGACAAAGACGCGTGGTGGTTTTTGGTTCTACTCACATGTAAACACATGACATGTACAAAAAGCAATTTTAACATAAATACTTTTAGCAAGGTAGTTTCAAATAATAACTAAAGGCATAAATAACTGAATCATTTCTAAAGTAAGCAATTACAAATAGGTGTTAACCACATTCATAATTACGATAATAATTGATTAAATAAATAATCAATTACCCGAATAGTCGAGGTTATGTGGCAGAGTACGAGTAGTACTCTGAACCACACCAGAGCCAAGACTTAACGTAGATAATTATAAATAGGTCTTAACCACATTTATAATGAAAATAACAATTAATTAATCAAATAATTAATTGTCCAAATAGTCGAGGTTCGCCAGTGGTGGAGCACGAGTAGTGCTCCGACCCACACCAGAGCCAAGACTGCATCTACAACGCCCGTGCAGCCTTTTATATCATCGTTCACAAATAAGTTGCAGGGTAGAATAATAAGAATTGATGACGCTATCGCGTCATAGTGGCGTGATGGGTAGGTGTCGTATAGGAATCTAAACGTAACCAACATAATATTCCTAACATTAAATAGCATTCCTAGTTGTATGTTCTTGCATAAAAAATATTCGGGAGAATTGGGAACTTTCGTCTTTTTTGAAGTCGGTTAAAAATGAGAACATTCCCTTTTTTGAAGTTCTCCTGACTCTCTGGACCTTCCTGACTCTCCTGACTCTCCTATAATATTTTGTCTATACATTTAGTAATTTTGACTGAAATGGATAGAGGGACACTTAAAAAGAATAATAGAAAGCAAAAAGATTTTTTTTGAATTTCTTGTCTGTCTGTCTGTCTGTCGATATATTTTTGTCCACATTTTTCTCTGAAAGTACTGAATCGATTTACTTATAAATTTCATCAATTGCTTTGTTTTAAGCTCAAGTTAACTACTAAAGTTTAGTTCATCAAAATCGGTTCATTAAAAAAAAGTTATTGTCATTTGAAAGAAGTCGTAATTAATTCAACACAGAGATAAAGAACGATCTTGAAAGAAATATCAAGTAAATACAAATATTTTTTGGTTGGTTCGTTCATATAATATATGTAACTAATTTAAAAACTGTACAGGAGTTAATATGCAATTATTACAGTTATTTTACAAAGAATATTATGAATCCTTCAAATAAATAATTTAACATTTAAGGCTGTTTCTGAATGAGTAAATTAAATTATTCACTGACATCAGCACATTTAACAGAGTATATTATATAGGTAAAAAGAACATAAAGTTACAAAAATATATACGTGTAATAAATAATTGGCTTTATGTATATTTTATAAATATCAAATATCAAAAATGGTCGTATTTGTTTATTTAAAACAATCAAAAATTCTTTGACGATAATGTCGTAAAAAAATCATATTAGAAGTCATTATAGTTGTCAATCAATTCTTTAATAATTTTTAATTCTTATTAAATTAATAATCATGTATTTTAAGCGGGCGAAGCCGTGGGCGAGCCGCTAGTTTAATATAAAGCTTCAAAATCAATAGCTTCCAGATTAACTTTAGTCACAACCAAGATTCATTTCCATCATTCGCGGCGCTCCCGAGAAACTCACAAACGATTACTATACTTTATTACTGGCATTAAAAACAAAATTGTTCCGGAGTTTCGGAGATCCCCGAGATACCGAACCTTCTAAATAAGATTTAAGGCTAGCGTCAAGCAAAGGCTTAGACGTTGGAATTTAAATATTCATACAAGTACTGTATATCCTTGGGCGAATCCCTGTGAAATATCTGTGTGATGCGTTATTAAGAACGCATTTTGAAGAACGAATAATAATAAGTTATTGTTTTTTCAGGAATAAGGAGAAGAGACATAAATAGGAGGAATAGAGTACATAAAAATTTTTCATATGAAACCTTTGTAAAAACTTATGGCTTAGTGGTTAAAGTGCCGAAACCCTACAACTTAGACTATACGTGACATTCCGTGACGTCGGTGACATTTAGACTGTTGAAATTTTCACAGATGATGTTGTATTTCTTGAGGCCAGTCGTGGCACAAGGGCACAAAGTGTGACTGTAAAATCGACTGGTTATGGGTTCGATCCCCACTCGAGGAAATGAAATATTTATTTACATTTATATTTTCGTTTCTTCGCTCTGGTGCCGAGGCAAAGCGCGGCGCTAAATTCCGTTACTCAACACGCAATGCCTCCAGAACTCGGTGGAAAATGGGGAACGAAGTGTCTTAACACTAGGTTCCCTCTGTCTACCCTGCTGTGTGCGGGATACAGCGTGAAGCTGATTGATTTATTTATTTGATTTATGCATTTCTATTGCCTTTAAAACACTATGTACATACTAAAAACAGAATAAAATAAATATTTAAGAAGGCTCCCATACCACAAAAGTCAAAACGTTGGCCATTTTATTTTTTCGTTCCACAACACTTAGCTTCGTTAGTATGATAATCCGCAATCCAATACCAGATTATACTCGAGGTAATTTGAGATAATACGATTCGTCGTTCCTCTTTTGCCTCGTTATTTACAAAGGTTAAGCCGTTGACGGCGCGTAGGTGAACTTTGAGGTTCCTTCAGCCTATTTGTCAGTCCAGTCTGAAATATAAATCTATTTTTAGAGAGTAAGCACCTAATTCTTGTGTTGGAAAGTGGACAATATTTAATTATAACGTGAATTTTGTGTATCATTTATTTATTATAGATATTCAGAATGGATATGATAGAGGTTGTCGTGGCGCAGGGGTACAGGCATGTGAGTAAGATGCGACGGTTATAGATTCGATTCCTACTCGGAGAAATGAATTTTTATTTATTAATATTTTCATTCATTCTGGTACTAAGGTAAAAGTCAATTTCTATCCTGCTCAATCTCAGTGTTAGTCCTATAATAAAAAAATATTTGTAAGAACAAAAACCCCGACTGCATAAAACTAAAAAGAAAATAAACAAGCCCAATAGTTTATTAGGATTAACAGTTGGTATTCGAAACAAAAAAAAATTTTTTCACTAAGTCTAATGGCGTCCCACAGCCGCCATGATTGTTTTTTTTAACGTCACCTATCTAAGAACATTTGGGTTATTAAAACGAATCTAACGATACCTCAATGAAGTAAATCCGTCCAGCGGTTCTGAAGATATGAGGTAATACAGAATATTACATACATACAAGATACGCGCGAAAAACATAACCCTTCCTTAGCAGTCGGGAAAAATCGGTTCAGCTGTTCCGGAAATTAGCCCGGACAAACAGAAAGAGACAGAAAAGAATTTTTAAATTATTTGGTTTTTCTTTTATATTGTGAAACTAAGTATAAGCACTAAAAAAAACACGATTATTTAGAAATTATAGAAGGATACTTCAATACAATTTTATACACAGTAGTGGCGCAGGGGCACAAAGTGACTGTAAAATCGACTGGTTGTGGGTTCGATCCCCACTCAAGGAAATAAAATATTTTTTTACATTTATATTTTTATTTCTTAGCTCTGGTGTCGAGGCAAAGCGCGGCGTTGAGTTCCGCCACTCAACAAGCAATGCCTCCAAAAATCGGCGGAAAGTGACGAACGAAGTGTCTTAACACTAGGTTCCCTCTGCCTACCCTGATGTGCGTGGGATACAACGTGACTTTGACTTGAATTATATATACATATAAGATAAAATTTAAATGTGAAATTCAACAAATTAAAGATATTCTACTGTAAACTAGTTTAATTCATACATTAAACGCTGGTTTGGAGGTCAACGTATTCAATAAAACCACGGAGTGTAAAAATTGAGTAGTTTATATGTCAAGGTTAATCATGGCTGCAGTGTGGCGTGCGCTGTATAATGTCGATCCATAAACTATGAATATATTTTTTTAGCTTTTTAGCTTCTCTATTTATTCCGCATAGTAAATATAAATTTGAATAAATATTTGATACATCGAAATGAAAATGGGTATCGATACCATAACCAGTCGCGTTTACAGTCACACACTTCTGCCCCTGCGCCACGACTGGCCTCATCATATTATATCATATAAAATATAATTAATAGAAGAGGGAAAACTAAATTAAATCAATTTTAATCAGCTTCACGCTGTATCCCACACACATCAGGGTAGGCAGAGGGATCTTAGTGATAAGACATTTCGTTCCCCGCTTTCCGCCATGTTCTGGAGGCATTACCTACGTGTGGAGTGGCGGAACTCAATGCCCCGCTTTTGCCTCGACACCAAAGCGAAGAAATAAAAATATTAATGTAAATAAATACTTCATCTCCTCGAGTGGGGATCGAACCCACATCAGTCGATTTTGCAGTCACATTTTGCCACTGTTCCACGACTGGCCTCGAGAGAGTAAATTATTTTGAAAGGTGAGATAAGTAAAAATGCAAATACGTGTAGAAATATTTATTACAACAGAAACTGAGCTATCCACAACATTAGTAAGTACATGAGATCTATTTTCTTACAAACTTGTTTGTACAATCGTTGCATAAATGAGATGAAAACGCTATCTTATAAGTGAAGAATAAACATAATTAATTTTATGCTACAACAAAACTTAAATGTATACGTATTTTTACAGAATTATTAAATTAATATTTATTATTAACTGAATTTTTTAAAGTGTAACTTAAAACTCTTTGTCGTAATCTTAAGGCAGTTGTTAAAGTGATAGTTGTGGGTTCAAGCTCTAAGCGGCGGATTGTTTATATTTCGTTTTTTTGGTGCAACAATGATGTAATACTACTTTGAAAAAGCACAAGTTAAATATGTCTGAAACTTTCAGTTTTAATTCATAACACAAAAAATATTTCATTGGGCCGTTGTGGCGCAGGGGCACAAGCGTTATGGATTCGATCCCCAGTTGGGGAAATGCTATATTTAATATTTCTATTTCCTTGCTTTGGGTAACAAGACAAAAAACGACGTTTAGTTCCGCTACTCAAGACGCAATGCCTCACGAATACAATGAAAAGTGGGGTAATAAAAACGTATATTTATTATATTAAGTTAAACTTTTTACCCGGATAATCGTATATCCGTGACCACTGACTAACCGCAAAGTGTTCGAAACATCGGGTTTCCAAAAATGTCCTTATACCAAATACACGCGATTAATCCGGTTAAATAGTTTCATTTAAAGTGTGTAATAATCAAAAATCTTATAACAATTAATGTAATTCCTATTTAAATGAAAATGATTTATCAACACACTTAAATTCATAAATACTTTCAAAGAAATATCATAAAAATTATTTCAAATATCCGTAGAATATAGACAAACTTGAAAACCTTAAAACATTTTTCTAATATAAAATTTGCAATATTGAACATTTACATCCTGTCTAATGAAAGAGATCGTTTAAAATATATTATATATATAGAAAAGATATTTAAAATATTATGCACCTAAAGATATTTTCTATGAATCGAAAAATAATTATACAAGTGATTCTGTAATACTTCGTATTTATATTCTTGAACTATAATTGAAATTATAAGAAACTGTTTTAATCCATTGAAACAATTTCTTTTACTTTATACAATATATTGAACACTTTTTTCTATTTGAATATACTATCTATCTTTGAAATAATTTACATGTATTTTACGAGATGTTGTAGTGTAAGGATCCGTCCAAATATTTAATCTATTACTATCATTATTTACACTTAACATAAAAATCACCTAAAATTAAATGTTACAGATTTTCTAGACCATTATTAATTTTTATGTAATTGAAAAATTATTATTGTGAGTATTGCAATTACTTTAAAAAGGCTAATTAAAAAAAAACTCTTTTAATCAAACCTTTTCTTTCAAAATTCATAGAGTATGTAAAACTAGTCTATAACTGCGATTTAACCTAATGTAATACAGATTTTAAGCGATTTTTCAATTTGAACCAGTAGTTTCCGAGATTAGCGCGAACAACCAAACAAACTGTACAGCTTTTTAACATTGATATACAAATAAATTCTTTAATGTATTGAAAAAAGTATAAAATAAATAAAAAAGTTTATTATCAATATAAAGAAAGATATTCCCCGACAACTAATTTTAAAGATTGAAAGATTTTTTTAATATCAAAATCGAAACATGAATAAAAATAAATCGAGGCCTGTCTAAGTATACAATTTTGTTATCTTCAAAATATATTTTCCACGAGGGATCATATTTTCACTTAAACACGGGATCGCGACAAAAGTTTTCACATTTCATTTAATATTTAAGAGTGTAGCTGCTTAAGTCAGTATAGACTGTAAAAACTCGATCAAAAGAAACTTTGGACCATTTTATGCGTGAGATTATCATTTTAAACTTGACATTTAAACATATTTTGCATTTCTTGTTCCTGTTGAGAGATTTTTATTATAAAAACAGAAAAAAATAATCAATTTAAATAATTAACCTATAATATCCAAATTCTTTTTGACACGCCACTGCAACTTATTGAAGTATTTTTCATATATTTTATACTTCACTGTTTTCACGATTTAATCGACCTTTTTCCGTCATAATATACGTCATAATATTCTATACACAGTATACTATATTTATTCATATGTATATATTTTTTAATTGTCATTACAATATTACAATAATAGATTTTAATTGATTTTAAATACAAACTTTGCTTGATAAACTACTAACTAAACTAAATAAAACATTAAGAAAAATATCAAAACACCGTATAAGAACAACAGCAAATACTTAAAATCTTACATATTTTTAAACATTATTTTTAAATACTATTGCTTTGATATAAATTACATTATCCTTACGTATATCTTTATATGTGAAGACTAAATAGAATCGAGAACTTGACATCAACATTCTAAAATAAGTGCATAAAACGACGATACATAAACGACGAGTTCGTTCGTTTGGTGCAACAATGACGAAATTGTTTTTTTTTTTATTTCAATAAAAATAATATCAGCTTCACGCTGTATCCCGCACACAACAGGGTAAGCAGAGGGAACCTAGTGTTAAGACACTCCGTTCCCCACTTTCTGCCGCATTCTAGAGGCATTGCATGTTGAGTGGCAGAACTCAAAGCCGCACTTAACCTCGACGCCAGAACGAAGAAACGGAAATATAAATTTAAGTAAATATTTCATATTCTCGAATGGGGATCGAACCCACAACCAGTCGGTTTTACAATTACACCTCGTGCCGCTGCGCCACGACTGCCCTATTTAATAATTATACATATATACTCCAACACAAGTGGAAAGACCGAGTGCTTATACGCTTTAAACGAATATTCTGTATTTTTTTTTAAAGTGCAAATACGTCGTTGTTGCACCAAATAAGCTACATTTTAAATACAACAGTCAATATATAATCTCACGGCAATCATATTAAAATGCAAATATTTACAATAATTTTTGAATTTGTACACTAACATGACATTTAAACAGAGGCTTAGCCTAATTTAACACTTACCTATATTTTACAAGGGATACCTTTATACTAAATAGATATGCGAAATTTTATACTAATATCACAAAGATTTTGTCTTTAAATTTTAAATTTCAATGCAGCACTAGTACAGTCACAATAACAATTAACATTAATGAACTGGAAACAATTCTTTGCACATTAGAAAAAGCCTTCAGCCTGATTTCATTTTGTACGGGATGTCCATACGTCTCTTCTATAGATTGCATTAATTCCTTAGGACACGGCAAAGTTTCCAAAGGATAATCGATCAATTTGATGGATTTATTCGAATTCGTCTTCTCTTTGTCCTTATCTGTGTAATCGTCGGTTTTGTCGTAATATTCGTAATTATCGTTAGTCAAAACATTACCGCCGTCCACTTCGTCGTCTTTCATCTCGCTTCGTCTGTCGGCGGTCGGTTCCGGTATACAGGATATCTTTTCCAGGGCATGTTTCATTGTGTTGTCTTGGGTTTCGTTACGCAGCATATATATCCAGGAAAGGCGGCAATTACAGTTGAGTGGGTTACCTGAAAACAAAAGAGGGTATTAGGTTTAACGTTCAGAGCCATTGCAAATGAGAGCGATTTAAAGGTCCGCAATTAGAACAGTCAGGTTTTGTGTCATTAACCGTGGATTTTGCCTTGGATACTTAATATGCATTAGTGGAACTGAGATTTCGATTAGAATTTAAATTTTCATATATTTTTTCTCTAATCCACCGAGATTCTAACGGGTCTAATTAAAATTTTATGCGCATTTAGTTCGTTTCAGTTCGTGCAAATGCATTCTTCTTTCCATATATATCCGTGCCCATTACGCCTAGAGGACTCATTATTTTGTGAAGTGGCAACTAAGAAGTGCCATTATCAAACAAAGAGAAAAGTGCGGTGCCTACCCACCGGTGTCATTAACTGCGTTGAGTCTTTAAATCATTATGATAAATATACGTTGTTATAGAAGAGGAAAGTTTGTTTTTATAATAAGTGATCCGAGTTTATTTTCACTTTTGATATTAAATATTTTTTTTATTAATAATAATATTTTTTATAGTTATCTTTCAAGGTCTATTTAATGAGTTCGATTCCCACTTGGTGTTTTTTTGTTCCAATTTACTCGATTTAACTAGATAGATATTCAAATTTAAAAAAACATTTTTAATTTTACTTATAAAATGCGTAATCGAATTTGGGCGGAAGGTGGAAAACAGAGTCTCTTGACACCTGGTTCTCTCTGCCTGCCTGCTAAATGCCGGACAATATTTGAAGCTGGAGTAAGCGTTCATCTCATAACTATTTGACCCAGTTGAATTTAGTCAAATAACTCATGAACGTTATAAAAAATGAATTTAGTTGCCAAACGGAAACTGGAAAGCAAGTTCGAGTAGATCAAATAAATTATAGATAAACGTTTTATAAAAATACTTTAATTAATTACTTAGCACGCAATGCCTCCAGAATTCTGCAGAAAGTGGAAACGGGGTTAACTTACACTAGGTTCCCTCTGCCTACCCTGCTGTGTGCGTGATACAGCGTGAAACTGTATTTATACATTTTCTAAAATATAAATCCAAAATATGTAAACTAAGATGCATTTATTTATCTTTGATTACTATTACAATAACAGTACACGAAGCGAGTTGACGTTGAAATATTGTATATTGCTATTACAATCTCGTGTCTGACAAATATTTAGACAATCTAAGACAGTTTGATAGCATATCTATATATTTACAAATGTTACGTAGGTATTCATATTTATATGTATGTATACGAGTATTGTTTCTTGTTTGCCTTAGCAAGGTAGTTTTGGGTTCAATTTTTTATGGATATATAAATATCCATAAAAAATTGAACCCAAAACTACCTTGCTCCATATAAATGTAAAAGTAACTCGTAGCTTCTTTAATTGTCATGTTTATTTTTAGTTCCACACTTTATTCCCCATGTATTAGGGTGGGTTGAGAGAATTTTATGCCAAGACATTCCTTTTTTTCTCTCGAATTCATTATCAGCGGCAATTAAATAAATAAAATCTTGTAAGTTCAAGTATATTTTCCTTAACTTCACGCTGCATCCCGCACATAAAATGGTAAGCTGGCTTCGCCTGGGAACCTAGTGATAAGATACTAGCGTTCCCCAATCTCCGCCAATTTCTGGAGGCAATGCGTGTTGAGTGGCGGAAGTCAACGCCGCTAGAAGTATAGTTAAACGTTATTATAACATTGCATTGACTTGACACGTTAATTATGGCCGAATTGTCTGTTTTGCGTATGTTGAATGATAATATATTTTAGATATTAATCCACAAAGACGCCAGTTAGCATTTAAACAATTTGAACATAGCATTGAATATTGTTTCAATTTTTTCATATATTTTCAAAGAAAAAATGAAAAACCATGTATTTATCTACCAATATTTAAAATTTTCACTAAAATCAAAATACTTCTCGGGTAAGGCTTAATTACTACCTTTAATTAAAAAAAACATACGAATTCATTTCTGACGGTTCACGTAGAAAATATCAATACGGATTGCGGAGGCTATGGAGGATTATTATAATACTATACATACCTATGTATATTGTATATGCATATATAATAGAGTTTATTAGTAAATTAAAATTGTAAAATATGATACATCATTTGTTAATTTTGCTCCACGGGAAACTTAATGATTTTGTTATATGTGATTACAGAACTATAAAAAAAAATTAAATCAGCTTCACGATGTATCCCGCACACAGCAGGGTAAACAGAGGGAACCTAGTGTTAAGACACTCCATTACGGAACTATAATTGTAATTCATCATTTATTATTCAAAAAAATCAACGTCAACGCTAATTATTGGTCTTTTCACATAATATTAAAATTTTGGATAGGAGATTCGGTTTTAAAAAAGAAATATTGTAGGGCTTTTTGCGCTATTTGTTATTAATATTTTTGCATACATTAGTATGATATTCAAATCAACTTCACGCTGTATCCTGCACACAGCAGGATAGGCAGAGGGAACCTAATGTTACGACACTCTGTTCTCCTTTTTCCATAATATTTAACCTGTTTTTTATCTTTTCCTTCACCTCTATTATAATTTAAATGGTTTCCTTGAATGATTTCATTATTTGAGTCCTAAAATGTCAGAAAAATTATAACTAATAAGTAGCCATTTACAGATAGGCTTGGAACGTTTTCAACAACCATTTTAATTTAAGTTTCTATAACAATGAAATGTGAAGAACAGAGTGCTTTGTCAATAAATTTTCATTGTTACGTCTGTTGGTGTTTGGATTAGGTGTGATTCATTAAAAGTACTACGGGAACTTTGTAATTTCAAAACTCGCTCGAGTATAATGTTTAACTTAAGCTATAAGTTTCAAACAAAAATAATAATATAACAACGGTGTTTTCAGTCAAAGGTAAAGGTAAAGGTAAATTATAATTCAATATCTTAAGTTTACAAGTATTCAATTAATTTTAGTAAAGCAACGGGTTAGTTTACCGGTAAACTTTCGTGATTTGAAAGCACTGAAGGAACTACTTTCAACAAATCAACATGTTGCGTAGCTTTTGCTTGCGGTTCTCATACTAAGTTCTACGTTTCCTTTACAATAATCTGACAACGGGAACGTTAACAGCTCCTGCTAGTATAACTACTGATCTTAACACAATTGTGAGAGTTTTGCACAGTTGTATCTTAAAATGCATTTTCTGCTCACGATGTAAAATAATAAATTATTTTTACTTAGAACAAGTAATCTGGAGCAAGCAATCAAAAAATAAAATTTAAAAAATATAATAAATATTTAATTTCATCGAGTGAGAATCAAATCCACAACCTGACGCGTTTAAACAGTCTCATACTTGTACCTCTGCTGATTGGCCTCACTATACTAAAATAATCAACCAATTTTCCCCACATTCTCCTAAATAGTATTCAATTGAGGCCAGTCGTGGCGTAGGGGCACAAAGTGTGAGTGTAAAACCGAATGGTTGTGGGTTCGATCCCCACTTGAGAAGATGAAATATTTACTAATAATTTATATTTCCATTTCTTCGCTCTGGTGTTGAGTCAAAGCGCGGCGTTTAGTTCTGCCACTCAACACGCAATGCCCTCATAAATCGGCAGAAAGTGGGGAACGGAGTGTCTTAACACTAAGTTCCTTCTGCGTACCCTGCCGTGTGCGGGATACAGCGTGAAGCTGATTTTAGCATTAAATAAATACTCGTACAGTTCAAGATGGCGAAGCCGCGCGGGGGTCGTTAGTTAGTAGTAAATTGCAAAGACTTTATGACATCAAATAAAAACTTCACTTATCAATAGATTTTTCTTTTTAATACATTTTTTTTTACAATAAAAAAATCGTTCCATTTCATTATACGCAATAAGAACATTGGTAATAAATTTAAGAAATTACAAAGTTTTTCTCAAATTAAATTATTAAATGAAATCTACGCAATAAATCCTAAACTTTGTCCCGGACTTGATTAAAAAAAATGTATGACTAATTTGATAAATTTGTAACGAAATTCAAGATAAGTAGAATTAACACGAGTTCTCCTAGTTAGTAATTCTCTCGTATAAATTAGTCATCAATGTGAATTAGAATTAATTATTTATTATTAAACGTAACCATGTGTTGGGGCTCTATTGGCGCAGTGGTACAATATGTGACTCTTAACGTTATGGTTATGGCTTTGATTCCAACTTCAAATTCGGAAGATAAAGATATTTATCAATACAGTTTGCTGGTTACATACAGAATAGATAGTGAAGTTAAAAAAACAATCCGTTCCTATTAAGACTCTTCTAAATTCTGGAGGCATTGCGTGTTGAGTGGTGGAACTAAACACCGCGCTTTTGCCTCGTTATTTCATTTCATTTCCTCGAATGGGAATTGAACCCATATCCTGTCGCGTTTATAGTCAAAAGATTGTGCCTTTGTGCCACAACTGGCCCCAAACTGGCCGTTTCTGTACTTTCTATTATTTCAATCGTAAGAGGTTGCTTCATCCTCTAGAGTGTTTCAATATTTACCGCATGTAATATTCACGATAGCACAGTTGTTGTATGAGCTTCACGTATGTAAATGTTTTACCATGTCATTCGTCTTCAGTATTTAGTAGGATAGATATTAAACTAATGTAAAATATTTGTATATTATTTAAATTCGAATTTCCAGGTATTTTTTTGGCGGGATACACCCATAAATAGCAGTAAAGATAAATTAAAATAAGTGCTCTTTTCCCTATTTTTCGACATACTCATATTGCGTAGCGGAACTCAACGACACTCTTTATCTAGTTATCAGCGCGAGGAAATAAAAATAATTAATTTCGAGTCTTGTCCGAGTGGGATTCAAACCCATGATCGTCGAGCTTATAGTAGGATGTTGTGCCGCTGCGTATAAAAAAAAATCCCGGAGATGAACAGACAAATGTGGAGTATCGCCATCTATCTACCAACGAATGAAACACGAAAACTGAACAATAAACCAATGCTAGCTCCGTAAGTTAAAATAAGTAAAGGAAGCTCGTGCGTACGATGAACACGATTATATTTTTACAATTAATATGTTTTTTTTTATTTTCATACTGTATCCACATATTCGGGATACAGTGTAAAGATTCACGAATCACAAGTGACCGAAAATCCGCTCAATTTTCGAAACATTAGTTCTCAACGCCAAACAACGAATATGAAACACGCAATCTAATCGAGAAGATTCAACATAAACCTATATAATGACCATATAGAAATTGAAACTTACAACAAGTTTCGAGCCAAAAACACTAAACAACGTACAAGTTGTTCAATACAAGTAAACTTCCCATATCCTTTAGTACGAGGCTTAAAATTTTGGTAACAAATGGAACAGTTTAAACGCTGCTTGAGGCGTTTGCTTTCACGCGCAAGGAAATATAACTTCTGTTGAAGTTGTTTGTACGATCTATTTATAGAAATGTAGGAAACAAATTGTGGAAGTATCACGATATACTCGTGTGTAGAGAATTTTATTTAAAGCTTCTTTATAGTAAAAGCTCAAACTCAATATCTGTATTTAGAATTTGGTAAAAAGTCCGACTTTGATCTTTTCGTCGACTTAAATTTGTGTCGTGACCTATATTATTTCTTATTTAAACTAGGAAAATCGTTGTTGATACCGTCGTAGAGCAGAGGTACAAACATATGACTTTATACTGGACGGCCGTGTGTTCGATCCCCATCTCAGTGGGGTAAAATTTTATATTTTAATTTTCTCGCTCTGTTAGTGAGGAAAAGCCTAAAGAATTCGGTGGAAAGTGGGGAACTGAAATGCCTCAATTAGAACAGAGTATCTTAATTTTAGGTTCGTATTTATGAACCTGGGAAATTATTAACAATATTTTCTTTTTCACATTTTCCCACAGGAATATTTGAATATATTCATGAAAATATGTATGTAAAGAATAAAATATTGTTATAAGTGTACAAATTAATTAAGTTCCTGTAGTTCCTCAATATTAAAGTGTAAGCAAATTAAATATATTAACACAAGATAAATAGCAAGCATGCTATCTTATTATTTAGTTATTTACATCTTAACTTAGCTAATGCTGTAAAGACCACCGTTCCTCTTGAACAATATAATTTGACATGCTCGGAATCCGTTCCAATTAATTTAAACTTAATAAAGAGACAGTAGAGGCCAGAGATGGTAATATATTATACTTAAAACTAGCTTCACGCTGCTTCCGTAGCGAGGTAGTCAGAGAGAGCGCTAAACGCTACGGTCTCTACATACCTCTTTCGCCTCGTCCACTTCATCAACCTCAGAGCGAGGAACTGAAAATAATTCACTCGTCACATTTACATAGAGAAGACGGCCTCCATATAAATACTTATTTTTATTAGCTTCACGCTGTATCCCGCACACAGCAGGATAGGCAGAGGGAACCTAGTGTTAAGACATTCCCACTTTCCGCCGAGTTCTGGAGGCATTGCGTGTTGAGTGGCGGAACTCAACGCCGCGCTTTGCCTTACAATAAAACACACATAAATACTTATAGTAAATATCTATAAATATTATTTTTATCGAAAACGTAAAATTTTTATTCAACCTTGCTTGATGTGAACGTATGACTTAGTGAGTAGAGCGCTTGGACGGTTTCCGATGGTGTCCAAGGGTTAAATTCCACTAAGATTAAACTTTTTTTTAGCTATCACGCTATATCCCGCACATAGCAGGGTTGGGAGGGAACCTAGTGCTAAGACACTCCATTTCCCACTCTCTGCCAAATTCTGGAGGCATTGCATGTTGAGTGGCAGAACTCAACGCCGCGCTTTGCCTCTACACCAGAGCGAAGAAATGGTAAATATTTAATCTCCTCGAGTGGGGACGATTTACAGTCTTACTTTGTGCCCCTGCGCCACGATATTTATATCGAAAATTGGGCAAAAGGTGAGGAAATGTCTTCAAAATGGGCTCCTTTTACCTATCTTGCAGAATTATGTATGCGGGATACTAAAATATATGTTTAATAATAGCGTTTGTTTTAACTGGCCTCTAAACTTTTTATACTTTTTCAATAAAATGTTTTTTCTTATCTAAGTGTGGAATAACGCTTTAAAAATGCTAAAAATCTAAATCCGACCTATCAGGGTAGACAGAATGATTATATATTTAAAAACCTAATACCAAACTAACCATATAAATAAATAATGACCACATTTTAAACAATTCAACGGCATACATACTCACTTCGTATTAAAATTCAATTTAGTACCACCCGAAACCATTCAAAGACCTAAATCAGATCGTAAGACCGAGCTATTTCGTCTGGATTACCTATCAGAGTGGGATTTTTACATCAATTCGAGACTCACCCAAGGTATTCATGAATAATATACTATATTGCGCACAATGAAGTAATAACAGCTCCAATAAACGACCAATGTTATCTAATAAAACCCATTCCATGGATCGAAGCGTGCGAAATTTATAGTATCCTTTTTAAAATATAGGTTTCGGTGACACAGATTTACGGATACTTTAACGGAAATAGAAGTATAATAGTATCCGAATGTTACGATATTGTATATCTCTGTGACGTATACGTTATATCAAATATCAAACCCCGATATATACCCCTTGTATACGGTAAACAACAGTTGAGTGGTGTTCTATCATTTTTGGACGGTATAAGAAATAATATTGTGTTATTTGCTGAAGAAGTGTTGTTTGCTTCTATTTTGAACTTTATTTCATTTTGAAAATAACCTATCGAAATGGTAGTGGCTCATTGGTCTAGGGTCTGATTGAAAACGCAATGGTTATGTATTCGATTTCTATTCGTAGAAATCGAATGCATTATTATCATTTCTATCATTCTTGTATAGGGGTAACGCGTGGGATTCATTTCCTCCACTAACTTGCACTGTCGAAATTTTGGCGGTGCGTGGAGAACGGAGGGTCTTAACACTACATTCCTTCCGCTCACCATGCTCCACCATGCACCGCGGGATGCAGCGTGAAAATTGACGCTCCGATCTCCATTATTACGTAAGTAAACCATTAATTAAATTGACGTAAAATTATCTCAATATTTCGAAAACAAACGTTTATTCATAACTTCGAAGATTGTCAATTCAAGAACAAAGCAAAAGTATAACAAAACCATGCTCGCGGCGTTTGGCGGTAAAAATCCTCAAAATTATTCACCAAATAAAATTGAAAAATATTGCAAAAAAGTGGCTTTAACACCTATTCATTCCAAGTTCTCGAGCTTTCTTACTTTTTGCATTGAAAAAGGACAAAGAGAAAAATGGAAATTTGATTTTCATAACCGAGCCCCGTTCACAATGAACTTCTGTTTACGGAAATAAAAAGAAAATAAACATTGAGGCAAAACTAAATTTGTAACAAACTCCACCGTCCAAAGTTTTAATCCTATTTGCAATGAGGGTAATGCAAATAGCTTACTTAAAAGTTAATGATGAATATTTCATAGAAGATTTCTTCGCTTTACAATTTTAATTTTATACAAGCAATATACAGTGCAATTTTTTATAATTAAGGTCATATGTATAATTAAGAGAACGTTGTGGCTCAATGGAATAACTTCTGAATGTAGTGTAAGCTCGGTTGTTGCAGGGTTCAGTCATAATTCGGAGAAATAAACCTATATTGATGAGAAGGACCGTAAATTTATAAAATATTGATAAAAAATATAATGGAATATGAAGCCGTAACTTTTTAAATTTTGTAATTACTATCGTATTTTATAATATCTCATTTTATACAAGTATTATTTAAAATATATATCCATTCTATTTTGATCGTATTGTCAGTGTATATTTTCTCTTTTCTTATATTACATTTACAATCTCCAAGTATTAAATTATTTCCATCTAACATAGAACTCTTTATAATGCACTCATATAATAGTCATTCTATTCATAATTTTTCTAAAGCGTACGTATCTTTTGCAAATAATATACTAGAACTACCCTTTCCCTATACTTTACCAATGCACGTAACCTACTTTTAGAAAGTATGCCTTTTACAGACTTGACAAGTATTGTATTGTGACATTAATCGCAGTTCTAGCCTCATAAGTAGGCCGCAACTAAAGCACAAAAGACTAACGTCAGGCAATTTTAATCATGCAAAATATTGGATACATACCGTCTAAATAAACCACAGAGGAGAGAGCCTTGTCGTTTTCCACTACGGGCCTTATTGTTTCGTACGATATCGTCGTCAAAAGGTTGTTCCTCAAATCTAATACGATGAGACTTCGTATATCTTCGAGAACGTACTCATAAAAAGTTGCCAACTTGTTACCAGATAACGTCAACTTTCTCAATTGCGTCAGCCCCCCGAACGCTCGCTCCGATATAAATTCTATAGCGTTATTATCTAACATCAATTCTTTCAAGCCCCACAACTCACTGAAAGCCAAGTTTCCGATCATATTTATTTTGTTATTCCTCAAGTTTAATCGGGAAAGATTCTCCAAACCCTCCAACATTTCTCTCGTTATAACTGATATATAGTTGTAATCTAATTTAAGTTCGATCAAATTGTTCAAGTGCTTAAAACAACCTTCGTGGAGCAGACTCAGGTTATTATTAGATAAATGCAAGACGTGAAGGTTTGGCAAATTGAAGAAAACATCGATTTTTATTTCCGATATTTGATTATCGTCTAAACTTAAGTTCGACAGCATCATCATTTGGGAGAAGGAATGTTTCTCCAAATTAGTCACTTTATTCGATTTCAGTACAATTTGACGTATCGTCGAGGAGTTTGTGAAGGCGTACGGATAAATTATTTTGATTGTTCCGAATTGTATCGACAAGTGTTTGAGCCTGTCGAGCCGCACAATAGCTTTAGCTGGTATAAAATTCAGAGCGTCGTCGGTCCGAACGTTGAACATGAGATGTTCTATTTCAGATTGGGACGAAAAGCTCGGCCATATTGGATCGTCCTCTGTTAATCCACCGCCAAATATCCAGCAGTCGGCCCTTGTCGCCATTTTAGGCTTATTACTGTCGCAGTAGCAATGGACTTTCGATCTTCTGTCGACTATGTCGCAAATGTTGATGAAAATTGGCATTTGATAGTGGCGTCTATCAATTTTCGGTTTCGTCTCGTTTTTGCTCTCAGTGACAGTCAGCTTCGCAGTCATCAACGAGGCGATAATTATTAAATATTTTATGATTTCTTCCATAATGCTCGTGCTATCTGAAACAATTTAAAAGCAATTATGTTAATATTTTATGTTAATTAATCAGCATCAGTGGTGTACACTGTCGTGGTGCAGGGGTGTAACAGTGTGAGAGGTTGTGGGTTCGATTCTCAATCAAGGAAAAAATGAAATATTAAATATTTTCATTTCTTCGCTCTGGTATTGTGGCAAGGCCCAGCGTTAAGTTCCTCTACTAAACACGCAATACTTACAGAATTCGCCGGAAAATAGCGAATGTACTTTTTAACACTAGGTTCCCTCTGTCTACCATGCTATGTGCGGGATACTGCGTGATTTTATTAGTAGGGTAGTAGTAGTAGTTGGAAAATATTCAATTACACAAAATGATATATATTAAATTCCCTTGAGAAGATTATTATAATAAATAGAGGTTTTATCCATCTAATTTTATAAATATTTTTGTATATTTACTGTACGGTCAAAATATAATTACTTATCACACTACGGACCATATTATTACGTTAGTATTTTTTTCTTGTTAGGGCAGGAAATTGAAAATAATAAATTATTCTAATTGAAAATTGAACCTACAACCGACGCGTTTATTACGCTGTCCCATTGCCCCACGATGGCAAATAAAATATATGTACGAACTATTATTTATGTTAAAATAATATAGTAAATTGTATAGCTTTTAAATTATATGCATCTATTATATGAAGGGCGACGCCAAATTGACGTGGGTGCTTATTTGTTTAGGAATTACTGGTAATTAATGTAATCATAACTCATATTTTATGAAGTGTTATTAATTTAAACTATCACGCGACAGTGCGCACTTACATATATGTAAAAGGTAAATTTCTACATGTTTTTTTCTATTGTTTTATATAAGAATTTATTTTTCTAAGCTATGAAAACCTTATTTTTATCAAAATAAAGAAAATTCGATCACTAAAATTATATTTAGGTGATTTTTCCATATAGCATGGTAGACAGACGGAATCTAGTGTCGAAAAATAATTAAACCTACAACCGTCGCCTTTACAGTCACGCACTGAGCCACAGCATCTAGTATTATAGCATAAAAATATTTTTTTTACAGCCACGATCGGGATTCAAAACCACAATCATCGCGTGTACAATCCGATAATTTCACCAACACCATAGTGGCGTCAATATGCAATAAACCTTTATGTATTTTTTTTTGCTTCACGCTGTATCCCGCACACAGCAGGGTAGGCAGAGGGAACGCAGTGTAACACACTCCGTTTCCCACTTTCAGCCGAATTCTGGAGGCATTGCCTGTTGAGTGGCAGAACTTAACACCGCGCTTAACCTCGACACAAGAGCGAAGAAATGGAAATATAAATTTAAGTAAATATTTCATCTCCTCGAGTGGGGATCGAACCCACATCCAGTCGGTTTTACAGTCACACTTCGTGCCGCTGCGCCACGACTGGCCTCAATCGACCTTTATGTATAATTAATGAATATTTACAATTTTAGGGCTCATACCCACAGTCTATCATGGAGACATATTAGCCTAATTAATAACAAAAGCTAATTTGTTTCACGTTATGTCGTGACAAACTAATATATTTCATAGTCAGATTAAAGGATTCCAAAGTAGAGTCGTTGTTGGAAGTTCGAAAGAGGATTAAAAGTTCACTGAGGATTTTCATTGTTAAAAGTAAATTTCAACGCGGAAAAATGTTCGACGATATTTATGAAAATACAGTAAAATTTTAGTTCTCATTTAGTTTTCACAACTCGAAGCGAAAGCTGCTCAACTTTCCGCCGGGGCTGCTGTGAACGTATTGTATATAAGTAAATATATTATAAATTTAAACGGCCATGTTCATTTTGTTATTTAGTTATTTTACACTGATAGCTTATTAAAAATAGGTTTGAAATTTCTGTGACTGACATATTATTACCTACTAAATTGTTTTTTAAAGTGTAATTTATTTAAATAAATAGTTTTCAATATTGAAACACAATTGAATGTGACAAAAATATTTAAGGCACTCATGAAGCGGTGCAGAAACGCGATGGTTGCGTGTTCGATTACCACTTGAGGTATTAAAACTTAACCATACAGGTTTAAATACAATGTTAATGTACAAATTACAAATATTTAATCGTTATATCAAAAGAATTTAAAGTTATCTATATAAAAGGACTTGTGCTGACTGACTGAGGTAAGACGCACGCAGAGCCGTAACCGCTGTGCGTAGAAACGTGAAATTTGGGCAGATGTTCATTTTCATATTCTGGACATCCACTAAGAAGGGAATTTGAAAATTTGTTACCCTAAAGGGATGAAATAGGGCTTGAAAGTTTGTATGGAAAAAAAAATAATCTGTACCGATTTTTGTAAAATTTGAAATTCAGACTCTTAAAATATTTGATTTTTAAGAATTCATGCCCTAAGGGTTCAAATAAGGGGTTGAAAGTTTATATGGAAAAATCTTTAAGTTGCCACCGATTTTTATAAATATTTAAATTCAGACTGTTAAAAATATTTTATTGAACACGTGTTTCGTGGTTTTTTTAGAATTCACTCCTAATAAGCGGGCGAAGCCGTGCGCGCCCTCTAGTTTATTATAAAAGCTGTTCATTTAAAAGTCGAGCCCGGTCGTGGTGCAGATGCCCAAAGTGTGACTGTAAACGCGACTGGTTGTGGGTTCGATCCCCACTCGAGGAGATTAAATATTTATTTAAATTTATATTTCCATACTGCACCAATAGATGGCGTTAATACCGAATCATTATTTTCTCATTAACCCTTTCTATACAACTTTGACATTATCATTAAATATAAGCTAAAATAGATTATGGATAAAAAATAGCTTTCCAAGTCAACAAATGAAAAAAAATAAAGAAAGCATTGAATTGAAACAGCATAACTTCTCTCCATTAAACTTACTTACAAACAAAAGTTTCGAGTTTTTGTTAACGATATTTTTTGTGGGGCATTTTAACGAGTTCATAACATTGCCCTTTTTTATTTGGAGTAGTCAATTAAGTTGGAAATGGAGTATTAAATTATTTATTCGAAAATTGTTCTGTCCATTTATATACATATTTAATATTTTATTTTAGTATACAGCGTGTTGTAAAATCATTAAAATATGACGATTTTTATATATATTACACGTTACGTTTTTATTTTGAATATAGATTTTAGGTTTTTTGAAGTATAACGATGAGCTGTGAAATTATTTTGATATTTATTATTTTATAGAATAATCATTTAATATTTATCTGTTTAATCTAAAAAAATTTTAAGTTTTATAAAGTTAAATCATTTTCTTTATTTATTTAATTTTTTTTGTCTTAAATAAATATCAGTAGTTTAATATAATCATGTCAATAACGATTCCCTTTTGCTCATTGAAAAAAAAACGTATGAAAATTGAAACGCATAAAAAAGATAGATGCTGTATGTATGTGTATTGTATTATATTAGAAATATCTATATATTAGTATATTGTCTTGTTTAGCTTGAATCCCGACATTTTAAGTTTATATACATTTTCTTAACCAAAGTGTAAAAATAAAATGACACAAAAAAAAATATTAACTTAATTACAAACCACAAACTTAACTCCTACACCATTAACCTTAAACAGACACACTAACCACCAGCAATTCGAAATTGTTTCCATTCAAGTTCAAGCATTCCATTGTCTAAAGCACGTCCTCAGTATCGATCCATTGAATTTAGCGTTACATTCAAGTTTTCAATAAGTTATCTGCTGGGCACGAGCACGCTTGCTTTTAGAGGAAACTCGGTTAGACGATGTGACGGCAAAGGTAAGTAAGGTAAACCTAACTAAGTTTTGTACCGCATTGTTTGTGGTTGTTCTATTATATGACGGGATAATGGTGTACGGATATATATACATTTTATATTATAAAAGTATATAGAAAATGCTTTTTGATCAGTTTCGGTAAAGTCTTATTTTTGATAAAATTTATTAAATATATCAATTTAAGGTAAACCTAACTAAGTTTTGTACCGCATTGTTTGTGATTATTCTATTATATGACAGGATAAGGGTGTACGAATATATGTTTTTTTTAATATTATAAACTTATATAGAAAATGCTTTTTGATCAGTTTCGGTAAAGTCTTATTTTTGATAAAATTTATCAAATATATCAATTTAAGGTAAACCCAATTAAGTTTTGTACCGCATTATTCGTGGTTATTCCATTATATGACGGGGTAATGGCGTACGGATATATGGTTTTGTTTTTTATAATATAAACGTATATAGAAAATGCTTTTTGATCATTTTCGGTTGAAGTTGAATTTTGTTAAAATTTATCAAAAATAAGACTTAACCGAAAGTAGCCAAAATATACATTTTATATATTTTTTTGCGATTTGAAATGAACAAACCTTATAACTTTGTCTATGTGTGCTATTTATCTACTATGTATGCTTGTGTTGATCGAGGAGTGACAAATGAAAAAAAAGTATTAAATCTTATTGGTTGTAGGTTCGATCCCCACTCGAGGAGATGAAATATTTATTTACATTTATATTTGCATTTCTTCGCTTTAGTGTCGAGGGGAAAGCGCGGCTTTGAGTTCCGCCACTCAACACGAAATGCCTCCAGAAATTGGCGGAAAGTGAGGAACGGAGTGTCTTAACACTAGGTTCCCTCTGCCTACCCTGCTGTGTGCGGGATACAGAGTAAAGATGAAAAAAAACAGAAAAAAAAATCTTATAATAGTACAAACGTAGTATTGCTACATAAATGCTACGTGGAAGGTTAGTGTCAGCTTCAACCTTTGTCTGGAAGAGCTCGTAAAGGGATCCCAGTGTTTCTGAGCATTGTTTTAAAACATTACTTGTTGAGTGGCGGAACACAACGCCGCGCTTAGTCTTTTTACCAAAGGGAGAATTTTAGTTAGCTTCGTGGGATATGTGGGATTGAACCCATAACCTCTCGAGCAACCGTAAAGTCGCACTAGTACTCCTTCGCAAATAGCCTCAACATCTATATCTATCTGCTTAGTTTATTTATAAAATATTATATATATATATATAGTAGACGCAAAACAACAACTCACATTTATATTTCTAAATGCTTTTGTTGAATCAAATAACCAATAAGTAATAAAAAAAAGTTACTCTGCAGAAATGAAATTCTATATTTACTATTCAGTTTTACACAATATATCTGTATAAAATAATAAAAATTATAAAATTCAATTTATATGCCTTTTTTATTCTATAAAACACACCAATACGAATACTATTAGAAGTAGGTACGCAATATTTAAGTTCCACAGTTTCACGGTATATAAAAGCCGATTTTATTATTCGGTTTTGCAAATATTTTTGATGGAAAAAAAAACTGTGTTGTATTGCGGTATCGTATTTTCGGTAGTTTTTAAGGTCAAAAGCGTTCTATTTATTTGCCCACTCCATTCCTGACTTGAAAAATATTTATTTTCATACTTCATGTTTTATTTGAAATCACAATAAATTCTATTTTTTTCGTGCTTTTGGAGTTTTGTGATAAATCTAAAAGGTTTTAGTTATTTTAGTGTGTTTGTTGTATGTTTGTTTTTCTCGTATTGGCTGAATATTTATATTGTTATAGAAAGACAAATTATAATATTTTATTTCAGAAAAAAAAAAGATTTTAAGAGGCCAGTCGTGGCGCAAGAGTACAACCGTGTGGCTATAGACGCGACAGGTTGTAGGTTCGATTCTCATTCGAGAGTAGTAAGGAAAGAAAGTGACTTAATGATAGCGGAGTGCCTTAACACTAGATTCCCAGGAACCCTGCTATAGGCAGGACACTGCGTAAAACTAAAAAAAGATTTTAAAAGGATATTTCGATTACAACTTCGCTCAGTAATGATAACTAGTGATTAAATGATAAAATGGAATGGTTATTCCAGATAGAGGTTATACCTTTTATTATTACCATAGCGGCAATATAATAGTTTTATATTATATAATTTTTAATAGTAATATAATTTAAATAATATAATATATAATTTTAATTTTATAATATCTAATTTTATTACAAGACCACAAAATTGTGATGGTTCATATTTATGTGAAATTTGCACTCGAATTAACGTTATAGATAAATATCGGGCATCAAGAAAGGTTAGACTGCGGTCGCTTTAAGGAGGATCGTCAATTATACTGACAAAGTCAATATCTATCAATTGAGAAACTTTATACTGAATGTAGATTCTACTTAGTTCATAGTAAAGTTACCTTTAATAATAGTACTTACTCTACTTTCTTACTTTAGAGAGTAATATTTTTTTTAAACATTTTTAAAGTGTTATTCCTCACTTAGGAAAGAAAAATACTTATTTAGAAAACGTATAAAAATTTGAACACAGCGGGACTCGAACCTGCGCCTCCTGGAAACCGACCAGGCGATCTGACCACTAAGGCATTGAAAGCATGGCATAGTGGTCAGAGCGCCTGGTCGGTTTCCAGGAGGCGAGGGTTCAAGTCCCGCTGCGTTCAAATTTTTATACGTTTTTTAAATAAGTGTAATAAATTGTTATATGCATACTAGTCGTCGCCCGTGACTTTATTTGCGTTAACTTGACGAGGTATTTTTTTATTTTTTCCCGTTCCCTTAATTTAAAAAAAAAATAAAATTCCCCTAATAATTTTTAGATATCCTTTTTTGCTCAGATGCTCAGTAAAGATGTATAGGACATTTTAACTTTAAGTAGGCTTTGTCTGTCATATACACAGAAATATCTAATATATATTGTTAATAATTATTTATTAATGTAATGCTTCATTATACAAACAAGATTATGCATCATATCAAAAATAAATAATACGAAATACAAATTTGGTGTAAAGGCGGCCTTATCACCACAGGTGATCTCTTCCAGGCTACCCATATTATTATAAAACTAGCGACCCGCTCGCGGCTTCGCCCGCTTAAACCACAAAATTATTTAATTAACACACTGAATTATGTTCGTGTTTTGATATACCTATAATGTATGTTTGCAACACAATGAAGATTTTTAATGAGAAATTTACTAAAACTTTAGGTCGCATTTTCGTACCCATGAGAATCTTCAATTGAATTTTTGAAATAAAAACACAACTTATCGATACTTACAATAAAATCCTAACTCATCGGTGTCTGTACATGGAAGATATTACAATTAGCATTGTAATAGAACATGGTCAGTTTG
>JAATLQ010036282.1:0-10848 GCA_013421005.1 Heliconius erato x Heliconius himera | reverse complement strand
ATCCATTTGGCACTGCCCAGGGGTCACGTGTAGGGTATCTAGAGTCATGAAGCCCATAATGGGCTTCGCCTACGGACGCGGACAACATTAACCATCGCGTTTACAATGAGATGCTGTTAGACTACGCCACGACGGCCTCAGATTAGACTTATAAAAATAAAAAATGAATATACTAGTATTCTATGCTTATTTTAAACATTACCAAATGTATTTTCTTACTTATAAACATTACCTTTATAAAGACAAGTATGAGTACCTAGTATTATTTTTTTACTTAATTCATTTTATTCAGAGGGCCATGGTGGCGTATTAAGACAGCGTCAGATTATAGGAACGATGAGTGCTGTTTCGAATTCCACTTATTTTCCGTTTCCTGCTCTTGTAACACATGTGCATGTACCGCTTGTACCAGATTGGGGAGAAAATAAACAGGATACATAATAATTTAGAAACTCCACTCCTAGAAAACCAGCCAAGTTACTGTATAACTTCTGCGGTGCTATAGTATTAGTTGTGTGGCAGAAAGCCTGCCTTCCTATCCGAAATAAATCCTGAAATTGAAAAAAATCTTCATATATTTCTTAGAGTAACTGTCACTAACCACTTGATTTGCTGTTTCTAACTAATACTTTCCACTAACTAGGCCCATTTGTCACTTGGAAAGGCTACAAAACAAATAAATCACCTTAGGTACAAATAGTTTTTACTGAACAGGCAGTGCTTGGAAGAAACTTTTCTTTGGCAAATCAACAATAATAATATTTTTCGATAGCCTAGCCGTATGTAAATGATATATAAATTCTTCAACAGCTTTATATGTACACAATAATATGTATATACGTACGATTGATTTAGTTACCATACATAAACATCGATCATTGGAAGACATTCAAATGTTGTTGTGATAAGAACTTCGTTACGGAAACTGATATGTATTTCGAGACCGTCGTGGCACAGCAGCACAGAGTTTGATATAAGCTCGATGGTGGTGGTGGGTCGATTCTTTCTCGGAGGAATAAATTTTCATTATTTTTTGAAAGAGTCGTGTTGAGTTCTGCCACTGAACACGTAGTGTCTTGAAAATTTGCCGAAAAATGGAGAACAGAATGTCTTAACATTAGGTATCCTGCTATATGCTGCATAAACAGTGTAGATAAAAATAAGTAAAAAATTGATTCGTGTATTTTTTAAAATTATGTTATGCAATAGAAATGCGTAAGCAATATCCGATTTGGAAAGATTAATAAGCAAAATTTATCATCTCATGCGTCGTTTTTAATACCGCCTTGTAATTTCAATTTGCTGGTAATCCTTCTTATCCTTCGTGCGTGTGTAGCAATTTCGAATCCTATTAGATGTGAAACAATATTGTTTTTTTTTAGTTTCACGCTGCAAGCAGATGGAATCTGAAGACTTTGCTGGAGGTATTGTGTGTTGAGTGGCAGAACTCAACGACGCGCTATATCTCGTTTTCAGAACGAAGAAATGTACATTTTAAACATTTTATTTCCTCGAGTGGGAATTGAACCCACAACTCGTCATGTTTACAGTCGTATACTTCTGTCCTTGCGCCACATAAAAAAATCATTCAGCTCAGAAAAAATAAATCAGCTTCACGCTATATCCCGCACACTGCAGGGTAGGCGAAGAGAACCTAGTATTAAGACACTCCGTTTCCCTAAATAAATAAATAATTAAAACTAATATGTTTTAAAAGCTAATTTAAAATACTTGTAATTCAAGTGCAAATAATGGGTATAGAAAGATACGAATGGGCGTGCAGGTTTCTTCATAAGCTTAAGAGAGTACTAAAAGAGGATTTCACAAATTCCTGCAGGGAGCGAAAAAATCGGGATTTTACATATATTTATAAAATTTACGTAAATTAAGTTTCGATATAAAAATGGTTTACTTTTTAAATTATTTAACCTTAAAATTACCATCACTTCTCTCGAATTAATAAAAATAATTCGAAAAAATAAGATAATATGTATTTGAGATTTCCATATAAGGAAAAAATAAAAGATCTTGTTATATTAACCAAAAAGTTCCTACTTTCCCACGAGTTGCCAACTTTTACCCACAAGTGAATGTTGTTGAGTTAATAATAACCCGTTAAGTGAGAAAAAGAGGACGTTCAGGACTTTGAAATAGTTACAAAGTAATATTACATATAAACAACGGAATATTTTAAATCATTTTGGTTGTAATTGTTTACTAATAAATGCATTAAAAAATGCAGGACACAGGTGTGTGAATGTATTTTAATTTCTTCGATCCGTGAGCGGCGACTCAGAGGAAGGCCGCTCACGAGATGGCAAGACGAGATAGTTAGATTGGCTGGTCACTCTTGGACTAAAATTGCTCAAAATAGAGAACGTTGGCAAGCATTGGAGGAATAATTCACCTGAAAAGGGGGTCTTGCAAACAAAATAATGTTGTTAATAAAAAAAAAACTACATATTCTTTTTTGTAATTTTTTAGCAAGAAATAAAAGGCTTTTTTATTTTTATTTTATTCTATTATATAATAATGGCTTTTAGTAGGAATCGAGCCCACACCAGGTTCCACTTCGCCATGGTCGTCATTTTTTATATTAAGCAATCTAAAGATGAAGCGGATTTAGCATGAATTGTCCAAAATAGATTTAAATAAACAGTGATTCTTTCTTATCCAAAGAAGGTTCGGCATTGGTATATGAATTATATCAGATTCGGAACCTTTCGTTTTGCATAACAATAACTGACAATTGTGAATTGAAAGATTTTATACAAGGATGTAAATACATTATATTATATTTAAAACTGGAATGACTGAATATAAAAAGTGAACAAACAAATATACTATATGTAATGATTATATTTTTTTGTAAAATAATAAAGTATTTAAAAAAATAAATTTACTCTAGTCTATTTTAGAAGTCGATATAGATTTTTAAAAAAATATATATATTGTAATCTAGGATACACTCACAATTTAAATTAAACAGTTTACGCTTCACCGAACGTAGTATTCGAGTCTAAAAATAATCCGCTCTCCGCTTTCCATAGCAATTCGAAACCTTGCTATTGAGTAGCGGAACTCAAAAGATGTAACGCAAACTTACGACAATTGTACTTACAGTCATACACTGTCCCATTACGTCACAATGTAAATTATAAACTCAGTAAAAAACGTAAAAATAAGTGAATTTTAAACACAGTAAAAAATCTGCCAGCTTAAACTAATTTAATTTACCCAGTAACACTTGCTCTATTTACGCGCAATATTAATAACCTATCTCCAACGTCATTCTTCGATTGTTCCATACATCTATCAAATCTCTAGATTGGATAGATGTATGGAACAATCGAAGATTGACGATGGAGATAGGTTATTAATATTGGGCGTTAGACAGATCCAACGACGTAGGATCTATCAAAATTGATTCACTGGTTTAACAGTTACGAGGAAACAAAAGAACAAACATAACATTGCCTTCCATTTGGACTTCCTCGGAGTCGGATAATAAAAATGTCATTTTTGACAACAAAAGTACTTTCATAAAAAAAATAACATTATCATATTAAAATATATATATTTACATACAATTATATTTTAGTAATTTTTTTCTTTATAATAAAAAATCTTTTAGCAAAAGCAAAACACGTAAGGGCTCGGTTTTGATGTCACGTAATGACATCCTAATGGCCTTTGAATATACGTGAAACGAATATTATTGTACAAATTTAATGTTTTTCATGAAATTAACTACATTTGTTATATTTTATACTAAAAAATCTGAAAAGTTTTAAGAAATGTATAGCGTAGCGTATGACTGTAAGCGCGATGGTTGTGGGTTCAACTCTCACTCGGAATTAATTATTTCCACTTTATCGCTCTGGTACAAGACAAACCGCGGAGTTGGGTTTCGCTACTCAACACTTTCGAAAAATTGGCGTAACAGTGAGGAATGAAATATCTTAACACAAGGTTCTCTCTGTCTACCCTGCTACATGCAAGATACAAAGTGAACCTACTAAAAATAATGGATCAATTAGTTAAAAAATGTTTGTCCCTGTATAATATGGACGTGGGTTCTATACGCATTCAGGGAAACTTACATATCATCATTAATGACTGAGTCTCCATATTCCGAAGTGTACTGCTGGCGTCTAGTATAACATTAAAATGCTGAAGACTGAAGAGTAAAAAGAAAAAAAAACAGAGAGATGAAATACCGAACTTACGAAAAACGGAAAATGAAGAATTCTTATAAACTCCGAAGCGATAATGATTGAAATCTGGCAAAAAAAGAAAAAAAATCATAGCAAAAATAATCAGCTTAACATCTTTTCCTTGCACTAGGGAACTTTCGATCAATTTTATTTAGCGTATCGATTGGCGGAACTCAACGCCGCACTTATTATTAAATGAGTCGCTTATTCATATATCGATCTATTTTCATTTCAATACCATTCATCTTAGTATCTTTTAACTCATTTACTCATGTATTGTGCAAGATATGCGTAATATACATATGTATATAGTACTTTTGTAGCATTTCACTAAAACTGACCCGTAATTTAAAATTTTGCTGTTATGTAAACACAGTGAGTGGCAAGATTGAATTTAATTATTCAAGTGTCAGTCGTAAACCTCAAGCATAAATTAAACATTGGTTAAATGGAGATCTTGATTACGTTACAAGGTCATTTTGGGAACCGCTGAGACGTAAATATTTATAAATCATTTGCGTAGGCTGAAAAACCTAAGCTTTCTGAGTATCCTAAAATCCTAGGGTTTATTAGTACCTATGCTTTTTAAAATGGGTTTAATGATTTTTTTTTAGATTCCGCTGTACACCTCATGTGGCAGGGTAGGCAGAGGAAGCCTCGTGTTAAGACACTCCGCTCCCCAATTTTTACTCAATTCTAGAAGCATTGTGTGTTGAGTGGCGGAACTCAATGCCGCGCTTTACCTTGATACCAGGACCAAGGAAATTAAAATATGAAATATTATATTATTTATTATATCCTCGAGTGAGAATCTAACCACAATCTGTCCCGTTTACAGTCACACGCTTGTGTCCCTACGCCATGACTGGCCTTAGTTTTTTTAGTTAAGTAAAAAAATATTTTGTGAATAGTAAAAAAGCTTATATAAATGTGAAATTAAGATTATCCTGTCCGATACTGTAAGCGTTATAATACAAAAACAATGACGTCATTATACTTCAAAGAGATTTTTTTAAATAAAGAGGAAACCTCCCAATAATTATAAATATTAATTATATTGGTTGTAGTCTTTTGTCTTTTTTTAATTGTTATTTATTTTTTTATTCTTATCTTAAATCCTACTATTTATGAAAAAAATAACAGATCTTTTCAGGTGAAATATGTAGGTATATATATTCAAATTAATTTTCATGCATACATATACTTAACTGAATAAAAGAGATCATTAATCTATTTTATTCAGTTAAATATATGTAAATATATGTAATAATTCAATTTTGTTCGCTCTTAATAAAACCTACTTAAAAAGAAATGGTCTGATGTGAGTCGGGCGTGTCCAACGAGGGTTCCGTAGCAGTTTCAGGTCTTGTAGATTGCAAGTCCATGCGACGACTTATAAATGTTACAAACTTAAGTTTGCGGCTTCCACACATTTTGTAAATATGAACAACAATTATAAGTTTGTAATGTTTTGGTTTTTTTCCTGTGTTTGTCCTGCCAGTTCTCTCTTCTTGTCAAATTTTAAAATTTTATGGTATACGGTAAAAACCGTGTAGGCTTGATTACGCAACGAAATAAGTTGACAAACTAAATTTTATGGGGATACGCACTCATTTTGTTTAAAATGAATGAATTTGTAATGATATTTTTCTATAAATGTCTATCTATAAACTTTTAATTTCGGATTTTTTTATTTGTGTAAGTCTTCACTTCGTACCAAATTTCAACTAAAGGTACCCAGGATGCGCCCTATAAGTTATGATTAACTAGCATATTTCATACGAAATGCCTCAGCTTGATACCCCGAGACAAAAAGATAAATGATCTTGACAGATGAACATGAACAAAATCATACAAAGATTCCATTTTATTTTTCTTTTGAGGTACAGTATCCTAAAAGAAAACTATTGTGTTAAATTTCACCATCTTTGTGTCTGAGTAAAAAGAAAATATCTTTAAACTCAATAAAATCTTTAACGTCTTAAAACTTTACCTTACTATATGATAAAAGAAAAAAATATATATAACGTTCTGCGGTTATCAAGACCCTAAATATTATTCCAGCCAGTTTCGAACTCGTGGTCCATGTACCGTAAAATGTAAGAAATCACTGAGCTGTGAAATAGAAGTTTTATTTAAAGCCACGGCTGTATTTATACTAAAGTTAAGAAAATACAAATTGTCTTTACATTTTCATTAAGAACTTACTAAAGAAAACCAGTTTCTTTTTAAACTTTATTATTTGCTCTGTTATAAAATCTTCCTTCGTTAATTTTGTAACAGCTCAGACTTATAATTTATATTTGTTAATTAAAAATAATCTAAGGTGTACCTATTTTAAATTAACATTTTAAGTTTAATATTAACATTTTTGGCACTGTGGCACAAGCGTACGACTGTAAACGTGACATATTGCGGGTTCGATTCCCACTCGAGGAAATAGAATTTTAAATATTTTAATTTCCTCGCTCTTGGTAATAGCACAGCGCATTCCGCCATTCATCACGCATTGTCTCTAGAATTTTCCGAAAAGTAGGAAGTGGAAGTGTCTTAACATTCTGCTATATACAGGATATAGAGTAATGATAAAAAAATATATATCGTTGTCTCGTCAAGAACTTTAGTAGTGAGTATGATCTCTGTTCGTTAGAATGTTTATATTATATTTTTTTTTATTTTCCATATAAAATATATGGAGTTTCATATTCTTTTTATAGAATAAGAATAATTTAAAATGTTATGTTCTATTTTATACGTTTTAATATTTTGGCATCAGTACACTATATATTTGGAGTAATATTCTGTACTTAAACTACGTGGGCGTTAACATTGCTCAAACTTTACCAACTGTCATAGTAAGCTAAGCTATTATATTACTTCTATTTTTGTTTAAAAATATAATATACTATATTCTATTTTACGTTTATTTTATATTGATTTCTTTAATTTGATGAAACAAATGCGTGCGCTTCCCAACAAAATGTGGATATGAAAAATTAAAAACGACATCTTTTAATATTAGGTGTTTATATAATTAAAAAAAAAACACTGCCATTACTTAACAGTCCTTTAATTTAATAAAATAAATTAAAACTTACTATATTTTTTTATATGAAACCTTTTGCGGTGCGGCGCGGCGTAAAACACTTACATTTGACTAGAAGATTTACCAAAATTATAATTAGAACGGGTAAAAACAAGATTTTGAGGCCAGTCGTGGCGCAGCGGCACGAGGTGTGGCTGTTAAACCGACTGGTTGTGGGTTCGATCCCCACTCGAGGAGATGAAATCTTTACTTAAATTTATATTTCCATTTCTTCGCTATGGTGTCGAGGCAAAGCGCGGCATTGATTTCTCCCATTCAACATGCAATGCCTCCAGAATTCGGCAGAAAGTGGAGAACGGAGTGTAATTTAACGGAGTGTAACTTAACACTAGATTCCCTCTGTCTACCCTGATGTGTGTGGGATAAAGCGTGAAGCTTAAAAAAAAACAAGATTTTTGTAGTCCTTACAGAACAAGTTACTAATACACATACAAGTAATTGCCATTAAAAAAAAAAAATTAACCTTTAAAAATTCATTTTAAATATTATTCTCATATTTATTAAATAAAATTAAAATTAATTTTTAATATTCATCCAACTAGACCAGATATTTCTCAGCAAATTACAGAACGGATTACACTTGGACCGAATTAATTAGTCACTCAGCTTACCTCTTACAATTCAATCAAACCCGTTTGATTGCCCTTTATTAATCTGTTAGAGGGTTCCATTTCTCAATTTCTTAATAGAAAATATTAAAATTTATTTGAAATATTGTTATAATGTATTGTATTAAGATTAAAGTCGTTATGGCGCAGCGGTACAGTCTGATTGTAGCGACGACGGTTGTGGGTTATTTCCCACTTGCAGGAATGAATTATTTCTATTGTGTTCTAGTAATTAGGCGCAGTCAATTTACAGTCATAAAAAAATATAAATCCATGCAAGATCCGTGGCGTTGAGTTCCGCTACTCAACACGCTATGTCTCGAAAGCGGAAAATCGAATGTCTTAGTACTAGGTTCTCTCTTGTTAACTATACCTACCTCGACTACCCAAAAACTATACTTTAAATTATCTAGTTTATTAGAACAGTTAAATATATATTCTTTAATAAACGTTGCCTTTATTAAAAGTAATTTAACATTTTTTTAAGTTTACAGCTTAAAATTTATTTCTCCATATATTTTCAGCGTATAAATCGTCTGAAGAGGAACTTGGGCCATTTATGTAATGTGCGGGTTCATTCTTTTTATTGTTTTATTATGCGTATGTAAGGATTTACTGTTATGGTGAGAGAAAAATTTTACGGTCTTTCACGGTAGATGTAGTGACCCTGGTGACAAATTATTCTTCTCTCCTCCTCCTGCCTAAAAACAAAGAACATACATTAATAATTGTAATATAGATAAGTGATTTTTGAATGTTAACACTATTATTGTTATTGTATAAGATTTTTTTTATATACTAGTATAGTAAATGTTTTTGTTGCTCTAATAGTTGTGATATCTACTGGGTATGTCTAAAATTGGTGGAAAAAAGAAAATTAGAAGCCTTCAAAGGATACTTACACTTGAATTCATATTAAAATATAAGTTTTCCCCTTATTAGAGCATTAGAAAGAAAACGGAGCAAAAACACATGTCGATATATATTGATACAGATAATTATAACTAAATTGGGAAATGAAAAATAAATTAAATAATTTCCCTGAGATGTTAGTGAACCTACAACCATCGCTTTTACAATCAGATGCCACCACCACTGTGCTACGACTGCCTCTAACTTTTTAATATAATGTTAAATAATAACCACAAACACATAAGCATGCATATATATTTATAATATGAACTAATGCAAGAGTGCACAAAGTAATAAAAAACGCGCGACAGTTTGCATCCATTAGCGCATCATATTTTATGCTAAAAGTTAATAATATGCCATAGGTTGTATTTTGTATGTAACAAACTTTAGTTTTTTTTTATTTAAAACATAATTTGAATAAATTTTACATATTTCTAGCGTTCCATACCTCAAGAGGCCAGTTGGGGCACAAGGGGACAAAGTGTGACTGTAAAACCGACTGGTTGTGGGTTCGATCCCCACTCGAGGTCCACTCCACTTCGCTCTGGTGTCGAGGCAAAGCGCGGCGTTGAGTTCTGCCACTCAACACGTAATGCCTCCACAATCAGGCAGAAAGTAGGGAACGGAGTGTCTTAACACTAGGTTCCCTCTGCCTACCCTGCTGCGTGCGGAAAAAAAAACGGATTCTTACAGGATTACTTTTTAGTCATTCTGATCAACAATATATACGAAACGTGATTTAAATAAGATATTAATATTTTAAAACCAGCTTTATCATTTTCCCGTAAAGATTAGGCTGAAAACGAGAGAGGAAGAGATTAGATTGCGTAAGACCAAACTCAACGTCCTGGTTTGTCTACCAGAGAGGAGAAAGCTAAAATATTTTTGACTGTGTTATATTAGTATTTTTAAAGTTATACAAATTTGAACAAACGGAGAGGTGGTAACTTCTTCATTTTCAGGAAATTGTATACTTACCACTAGGTTCAGTTTGCAACAAAAGTATAAAAATATTAAGCAATCGCTGTCAAAACCAGTGGATTTTATTTCGCAGAATGTGCTCGACACGCTGGCCAAAGGAAATTAGTTCCGTCCCTATTTCCTTTGCCCAATATTTTGAGCGTCCAATGTATTCAGCATCAGGCTTTGACGATTTAAGATAACGGGATTAATCAAATTAGTAGCAATATTGTTGGAAAATCTAAAAGTTGCAGAATTTCTTTTGTGTTTTTTTATAGCTTCAGGCGGTACCCCGCAGGCAGCATAGTAGAAAGAAGTAACCTTAATATTAAGACACTCTGTTCCCCCTTTTCCACCTAATTCTGGAGGCATGGCGTGTTGAGTGGCGGAATTCAACGCCGCGCTTTTGGCTAGCCTCCAAAACGAAGAAATGAAAATAATAAATATTTCATTTCCTCGAGTAGGAACCGAACGTGTAGCGTTTATAGTCACATTATGTGCCCCTGCGCCACGAAAATCTCTCAATTTCTTTATTTCCTCCATTTCCGCAGTATTTCTTCACTTTATGTTTTCGTATTTCGTAATAATAAATAAAGAACGAAAAAGCTTTGTCGGTTACTATATATTTTAAAATAAAATATATTAGAACGTGAAGTAACATTATTTTAATATAATAACAGTCTAAATTATATGTATACACTAGCGACCCGCTCGCGGCTTCGCCCGCTTAAACCACAAAATTATTTAATTAACACACTGAATTATGTTCGTGTTTTGATATACCTATAATGTATGTTTGCAACGCAATGAAGATTTTTAATGAGAAATTTACTAAAACTTTAGGTCGCATTTTCGTACCCATGAGAATCTTCAATTGAATTTTTGAAATAAAAACACAACTTATCGATACTTACAATAAAATCCTAACTCATCGGTGTCTGTACATGGAAGATATTACAATTAGCATTGTAATAGAACATGGTCAGTTTGTCTGTTTGTCTGTGAATTTGTTCACGATAATCTCAGAAACGGCTTAACCGAT
>JAATLQ010036281.1:26400-36821 GCA_013421005.1 Heliconius erato x Heliconius himera | reverse complement strand
CACCCGTATGAGACAGGCGGACACTACTACATACACCGGACCTGGGACATAACAGCACCACACACCTACTACTCGTATACCAAGTCGTAGAAGTGGTATATAAAATGTCAATGGCTAACGCCATACAAGAATAGCTTACGTACCGCGAGCGTACTGCGAGACGGCGTCAGCCACGACATAGTTAATGTCGCTATAACAGTTCGCATAAGCTCATCACGTCAGCTTCCGCGACGTCAAGCAACATTCAATATTATAATATTGGTCAAAGATCACTTGGATCCACAATATGTGTCGCTCCTACACATATATTGCCTTTATAAGAAATTCGATCCTAAAAGATCGTGCCATCATAGACTTCAAATTATCACATTATATTTATTATACATTTGGTACGAGTCTTTATGTGCATCATATTCATTTGTACCGTAGTACTTAATAGTTCGACTCGACCGCTGCCTTCCAGCATCACCACCACCTATATATACGAAACGACGGTCGCGACACTCGGGACGACAATACACGAACTCGTCTTGATTAATATTTTATACAAAATATATAGTTTGTATTAATCATAATTAACTATGTTATTTATGTGCATTGCCATGCATATTTTATTTTATTTATTTATTTTTTTCTTATACTCAAGGTATATACTGTTACAACCACATTTACAAGGGGATTGTTCTGGGCACCTAAATGACCTGTGAATAATTGGCAACATCAATACTAAAGAAATTAAAAATGTACAATAAACTGTAGATAAATTGAAATTAGCTGTAGATAGATTAAAAAATAAATTGTATTATACAGTTTATTTTATTTAAACACGAACAAAAGGTTACATTATACATGCAAGTTAGACGCTTCAAAATAAACGTCCAAATATGAAAGTTATATGACTACAGTCTGCGGCAGAGAACAAAAGCTGTAGTGCAAGAATAAATGTACAAGAAATAACGCAAGAAATGTAAAGCAAGTTTTAAAGTTATTTCTTTGGCGTAATCATCTTAATTTATGGATTATAGTAGAAAATAATTTAAGATAAATAATTAAAAAATCTCATAGGTATTTCAAGAAATCCTCTTTTAACCGTCCCCTACATTTACTAACCTACCTCCATGATAAATTGCAACTTTCTAAGTCCATCAGTTTCTTCTATGCATTGCGAGTCAGTCATATAGTAACCGGAATTGTTTTAATTTCAAATTATTTTTTAATCTATAGTCATCGTCATCACCAAATAAAGAGAAATGACCTGTCTCATATTTCCTTTCAGCTTTTTTAGATTTATCCCTCCATCATAGGAGCAAGTTGTGGGTTCAATTCCAACTGAAGGAAATGGATTGTTTTCATTTTCTTGCTCTGATAAAAAGGCAAAGCGTGGTTTTAAGTTCCATCACTCATACATATTGTCCCGAAAATTAGGCCATACTTAGCGATATAATCCCCATGGACTGCAAGGTACCATAAACTGATTTTGGGTACCAAAATGATTTCACGCACACAGTGAAACTTAAAATCGTCGTAAATATAGTGCTATGGTAAGACTAAATCCGGCGTTATGTTACACCACCTAACACAGAAGATTCGAATGAATCTAAATGATATATATATATATATATATATATATATATATATATATATATATATATATATATATATATATATATATATATATATATATATATAATACTTTTTTATTATCTATATGAAACCCTTACCTTGTAAATCATTTTTATGTGACTCTCTCCTAGAGTGTTTGATGTTAATATAAAAAAATCAAAGTAATCTGAAGATCTTTGTCTACAATTTTTCTTATTCAAATTTGATGTAAATAAAATTAATAAATTGAAAGCTTGCCCGAATTATTTTCTTAAAAAGGTTCAGGTTTCACGATATATAATAATATTTATTAAAGATAAATATTTTCCATTATACAAAGAGAGTTGCAATCCACAACCTCGCTTGTAGAGGCCAGTCATTGAGCACAGGCGAGACTAAACGCAGCAGGCAGGTTGTGGGTTCAGTTCTCACTCGAAGAAATGAAAAAAATTGTAACGAGCTAAAAAACCTTTGTTTGAGCCATGGGAATTTTGGAAAATTCTATATTACTACAGTCCTACACATCGATAGAAACCTCCTGCCAAATTTCAACGTTCAATATAGCTTCAGCTGTGCGTTGTAAGTCAGTCATTCAGTAATAGAAAGAAGAAGAAGAACTGATTCAGTAATAGAAAGAGAAGAAGAACTGATGTTGTTGAAAGTTTTTTTTTTGGATTCGATACGCATCTCATATTACTCGTTTAGTAAGATATTTTTATTAGATAACGCAAAAAATCAATACCATTTTTTTATTTTATTTCCCTTTATACGTTTCAAAACATACTATTTCAAAGATTAGAAGAATATTTAGAAGCACAAACATTAAATAAATAAATGTAAGTTCTTAGTAAGCAAGTGTTTAGATACAATTCCTAGTTTGTTGTTCGTGTTACTCGAGAACGTTTCTAAGTGATTCTCGAGGCCACATTGAAAAGCCTACTAGGCATATACTCGTACATTCATAAATACAAATGTTTTTCCTATTCTACACTAATCGTCGCCCGCTATTTTGCTTACGTGGACTTTCAATTAGAAAATATATTTTTTCCGATCACATAGGAATTTCGAGGCAGAGCGTGGAAATAAGTTTTGCCACTCGGTACGCGATGCTTAGAGAATTCGGCGGAAAAAGGGGAACAGAAGTATTTTAATGGTGAAACAGTGTTTAACAATAGGTTCCCAAAGATCTCTCTGCCTTTAAATAATTGAATAAGATTTTTTTTCATATAAGTACATTACTATCTTTCAATAGAAATAAATCGTTTAGAGTTCAAAAACTTGTCAAAGAATATTTTACAAAGTTCTTAAGTTGTAATCGCTCCACAGGGCGACGTTAAACACTCACCTATATTTTACCAGTTCAAATTGAAATGACGTTATTTAGAGCGTATCCAGGACTACTATGAAACCTTACATAATGTGAAATATGAGCGTTATGTATGTATATATACATATGTTTGTATTGTGTGAGCTTTTTAATCCCTTAATAATAGTTCTTTTAAGTTTAAAATACATAGTAATTGAAGAACTATAAGAAATTTCGTACCATAGAAATGAAATATCGCATTTGAAAAACTGAGTGTGTTAATAGAAATAGAAAATTAAAATGACACCATTGTGGCGTGGAATTTGCAGGACTGATTTTTATTAAGAAAAAATAATTATTTTTATAATACATTTCTTTTTATAAGTTTTCTAAATAAGTATTTTTCTTTCCTAAGTGTGGAACAACTTTAAAAAATGTTTAAAAATATTTAAAAAATAGTTTCTCTCTTGCGAAACGATAATTGTTAGTAATTATCTTTGGGTAGCGGAAATTTGTAAAAATCTCCCTACAGAGATGCTAACAACATAAATAAGTTGTAACAAGCGTATAAAAATTTCGACGTAGCTTGGCGAGAACGCATGGCTTAGTGGTCAGAGCGCCTGGTCGGTATCCAGGAGGCGCGGGTTCGAGTCCCGCTGCGTTCAAATTTTTATACGTTTTCTAAATAAGTATTTTTCTTTCTTTCCTAAGTGTGGAATAACACTTTAAAAAATGTTTAAAAATACATTTCTTATTAAAATTCCGTACGTCAAAAAATAAAAACGGAACCCTGATATGATAACCTTGTTGTCCGTCTGTCCGTCTATCAAGCTAAAATTAATATCAAATATTTAAATCTGCGCTCTATAGAAAAAAATCAAGCTTCTAAGTCAACGCGATCAAGAGATGCGTGCGTTAATTCTTTGATTTTGCTGCATTTTGTATGGAATTCGCCGCGGAATTAAAAACTATAAGGTACTTCCCGTGGACTTATAGTTGTGAAATTTGGCATGTAGTAAGAACTTATAATACAAATATATAAAAAAACTCAAAAGGTTATAGGTATTTCATAGAAAAAAATCATTACAAACTAAATGTTTGTGGTCCATTTCATACAAAATGAATGCATATGCCCAAACCCTCAAACATAAAGTCAAAGTATAACCTGAAATTGATACGGAAACCTCGGTGAGCGAGCAAATTCGACTTGCACTTAAGTGGTGTTCTTAATGAAATTAAATAATTATACACACAATGGAAGCGGTACGGCGTTGAACTTCGCCACTCAATACGCAATGTCTCAAAAATTAGGCAGAAAGTAGGGAATGTACTGTCTTAACTCTGTGTAGGTAGAAGTATTTATATGGCACGGGAATATGCGTCAGTTTTTTTTAATAAAATTGAATAAATAACATTAGTTGATGCTGTTGTCTTCAATATTAAAATGATGCGAATTTTTACACGCAAGCCTTAAAAATATAGAACCTAGCTAAAACCAACGTGAGTTTTAGCTATTTTCTATATTTTTAAGGCTGTAGCGGCCTAGGGGCACAAGGGACTAATACGGTTGTGGGCTCGATCCCCACTAGAGGGAATGAATTATTATTTATTATCACATAGTGTTTCTTTTGTTAAACGAATTGCAACTTCGTTTGCGTAACTTCCATTTTTTTCCACTCCTGTCGGAATTTTGAGATACATTTCCTAGACTAACTTCATGAAAAATGTTAAACTTCTGCCTTGTTTTTCAATCACCTAGGTACGGCTGAGTGTTATTTATATAGACTTACAAAGGTCTGTAAATATTTATAATTACCCTTTATTTTAAAATTATTCATCAAAGGAATGTAAATGAACATACAACTTTGTAAAACACCCGCTTGAACGACGTCTTCAGAGTAAATTCTGTACCGTCTTCAAGTTTCAAACGTCTATCATTAGCGGTTTATCCCGGGCTTTAGTAAGAGTTGTATTAATGATATGGATAATGAAATTTTAACGTTAATAATTTTAGATTAGTAATAAGTTGAAATTTTACTTTTATTTTGATTATTTTTTTTTATATACAAACGCGGCGTTAGGGTGCTCCGTATAATACGAAATGTCTCGAAAATTGGATAGTACATGGGGAACGGTGTATCTTAACTCTGGGTTTCTACCTGTCCTGCTATATTCAGGATAAAGCGACAAACCATAACATTTCAAAGTAAACTTTGGATTAGAGTTAAAATTATTAATTATTACAAAAAATCTCTTTTCTAGAAAGGTGTTATGTTATACATCACATTTATTCGTTAGCTAGACGGTACTTGACGCAGGTACATTTAAATGTGAGTATACGTTATTTTGATTCTCTCTACACCGCAAGAGTCCTTACAACTAACTTCAAAAGCCCGCCGTGTTTCTTAGCAAATATAATAAAACCGTACTCTTAGGTTTATTAAAACTTAATCCTATAGCAATAAAGCTTAAAATCGATTAAATTTATGAAATAAAACGCAAAATCATGTTAGTCTTTCCTACGCATGCGTTTTACTTCCGTCGGCCATTTTCTGTAACACACACTAAGGTAGGTACTGCGTATGTACAGGTATTTTCACTCACACGTATGCAAATAGTATCAAATTCTTAGGAAAATTGTGGCTTATCTGTGTGTGCGTGTTGTGTTTACTATATTTTTTGTTAGTGGTAGTGGGATGCTGGGGAAAGGAAGTGTTTATACTGTTAGATCTTTTGTGTTATATTAATTGAATTTTTTTATGAAAACTTACTATGTTGAACGTTCATTTAAATATAAATATGAAATCTGTCACAATCGAACTACAAATTAGTGGATTTAGGATTTTATAAACGATAATGTTAAAAATATAATGAACACGTTTTTACTTTGGTAAAATATAGTTAAAAATAATATTATACCTTATAACCAATTTTAATATTAAATTGACCTATTCTTAGCATTTTAAATCAGCTTTACGCTGCATCCCGCACTCAGCAGGGTAGGCAGAGAGAACCTAGTGTTAAGACACTCCGTTCCCTACTCTCTGCCGAATTCTGGAGGCATTGCGTGCTGAGTGGCGGAACTCAACGCCGCGCTTTGCCTCAACACCAGAGCGAAGAAAGAAAATGAAAATATCAATGTAAATAAATATTTCACTTCCTCGAGTGGGGATCGAACCCACAAACAGTCGAATTTACAGTCACACTTTGTGCCTCTGCGCCACGATCTGCTTCAATCATCTTATTATATTCTTAGCATTTTCTAATGTTATTTTACATTTAAATTAAAAAATACTTATTTTAGAAAACTTATGCGTTAATTAAATAAAACTATTAACTCAAATTAGCATTAATTGATAAAACATTCAATTTTATGAACAACGCCTTACCTTTGACCTGACCTGCTTGAAAGCAGAGATTTCAGTCAGCCTCGCGACTCCGCCGCGGTAACACGCGTCACACCTGCCAGTACAAAAATATAATTTAAAAATAAGCTCTCATATTAAAAGCTTGTGCTGTGTAAAAGCTATGTGATGTAGTGGATGGAGCTGAGAAAAAAAATATTGCTTAGGTAAGAATGTGTGTCAGCTGATTGTAGATAAAAATAAGTGTTTTTTTAATATGTTTATAATATAATTAATGCTTTATATTATTATTATTAAAATTAAGGTAAAAAAATATATTTTATTTGCTTATTATGAATTAAATCAATAATACTATTATATATTTTTGCTAATAATTTATAGCATTAAACATTTAAATATAATATCGAACTTTAAGAAACTTATAATAAAAATCCTAAAAGCTCAATCTTTTAACTGCTAAATTACGTACGACTCTAGAAAAAAAACTTTTGTACGTAAGTAAGCTTATATTTACAATATTTATATTATAATAGCTCGATTATAATGAAATTACACGCTCTTATAATACTGTTAAATGAAAATTCAATGCAAATGGAGAGCTCTTGAGTAAGCTCTACTATTATAGAATTATAATAATTTACATACGTATACAGTGGGGTTGTTTTTCTACAAACATGGTTAGCGTAGAGTTAATTCAAATTTATCTGAAAATAATTTGAGATACTAGTTTTCTAAATTTAAATAACACGTTAATGCTGTATACTATTCTTATTATATTTCTATATATAAATAAACATTGCTCGTTCTTTATTTTAAGTAATTTCAAATATATTACGTGTAGATTACTCTTTATTTGACGGTGGTTGTATATTTTTCCATTTCTTGATTCTCTTGAAGATCTTTGATTTTCAAAAAAAGACATACCTATTTTGAATGTTTTTTTTTTATCCGGATTAATCATTCGCAATTGTTCTTGGTCAAGGATAGACTAAGTTTCAGAGTCCGTAATGAGCCTAGCTATGACCACAGAGTACTAAAAATTGTTTTAAATAGATTTTTGCTTTTGGGCTTATAAAAATATATAATAATTAATGTAGTCAAAGTGTTATTTAACAATTATTTCTTTTATTATTTATTACGAACATGTACTATGTACATAATAGGACATTTTAAAATAGCTTTTTAGGATAGGTAACGTATTTTTATAATAGAGTCAAAATTGCGTCTCATGTGGTCAATATATCGTCTCCTTCTTCTGTAGCTTTATGTTATGGCAACTTGGTATATTCTTTTATATAGCATTCTTTCGAGTTAAGTAGTTTTTTAGCAAGTTAATTAATTTGTTATTAGTTTAATTAATTTAGTATTCAAAATTTGTTATTATACCAGGGATATTTATCAAAATAAAATTATTATTCTATTAAGGACTACTTGAATGAAGTGGTATATTTGTCAGTAGAGATGGAAGATCCGAGATAGATGTGGAAAGGCGTATTGCTGCCGGTAACTGAGTTAACGGAGCCTTAGCTGCATTGATGAGACGGCGAAACGTCAGCACAGCTGCACGCTTGGCCGTACACAATGCAATGTTGGTACTAACTCTGTTATACGGTAGCGTAGCGTGGATATTACAGAAGAAGAATGAAAGAAAGATGAATGTCGTGGAGATGCAATCTCTTCGTAGGATATACCGAGTCAGCTTAATTAATCGAATTTGCAATGAAGAGATACACAGAATGGCAGGTACTAGTGAGGATGTCACGGTGAGAATGAAGAGGAACGTGCTCAGCTGGTTTGGGCACGTCGAATGAATGAATGATGAAAAAATGGCAAAAATGACACTCAGTATGAGAAAGATACTGGAGGAAGGTCACGTAAAAAGCAGGAGGAACCCCCGAGGGCATATATGAAGAGTTTGATAACATTGGACGACGCTAAAGAGGTATGTAGAGACAGTAGCGTTTGGTACACTGTTCTCTTTGACTACCCCGTAAGGGATAAAGCGTAAAGTTAAGTTTAAAATTTAAAGATTTTTAAAGAAACTTATTTCGTTTCGCATACAAAATTTGCAATGTCTAAAAACAGGACGGAAAGTGGAGTACTAAAAAAATGGAATCACAATTTAAAAAATGTTAAAATACTGTAGCGTAAAATTTCACCCTAATTTCAAACTTGAACCCTATGACACCGTCAAGTATCATTGTTCCAAATCCTATTGCTTATTAATTAGCATCTTCCACTTACAACCCTCTTTTAATACTTATTGGAACTTCCTGTATCTTACAATAGTAGCTTTTGCACTCGAAGTTCGTGAGTTGAAAGCACACGCAATGCTATTTCAGTCTAATGAGATGGAGAGATCAGCTTTTAAGTAATTTTGAAGTTAAAATTTTATAAATATTTATGTAGCATTGTAGTTTTGTTTGAAAAATGTATTTTAATTTTTTATGTTTGAGTTCTGCACTTTTATGTATTGTAATTTCACTATTAAAATTGAGGCAAGTCATGGCACAAGGGCACAAAGTGTGACTAAAATCGACTGGTTGTGGGTTCAATCGACACTCGAGGAAATGAAATATTTATTTACATTTATATTTTCATTTCTTTTTTAATTTTAATTTAATTTAAAATTTCAATTATATTAATTTTGTTTTTGCTTTGATGTAAGTAATACTTCCGTCACTGATACGACGAGGGACTAGCAAAATAACAATGCACAGAGATACCTACTGCCCGTAGAAATATGAAATTTGGCACGTCGTCTCCTTTGGCACTACCAAGGAGAGCGGGCATTAAGAAATTGAAATAATTATGGAAATGGAAGTACGAATAAATTTTTTTTTAGTTCCATCCTGTATCCCACATAAAATAGAGTAGGCAAAGGGAACTTAGTGTTAAGATACCGCGTTCTCCATTTCACGCTGAATTCTAGAGGCATTGCGTGTTGAGTGACAGAACTCAACGCCGTGTTTTGCCTCGAGAGTTCATGTTATAATATAAAATAATCAAGCATTGAATTTGTTATCTTTTCCCTGAAAACTAACGAAGAAAGCGTATAAAAATACTACACTATTCTAGAAACGTTTTCCTATAAAAAAATTGTAAGTGACAAGACCGTTAACGACCAGTTTCAGCCTTTTGCGACATGACAGTGGATCTACGAAATTGCTTACGTGTTGTTGAAAGAAGAATCGATCAATAAGTTTTTATATGGAAACAAAAATTAAATAAAGATAAAGCTTTGCTTGTTTTTGTCGTTGGTACTTTATTAGTTAAGACAAAAAGGTTGGATTTGAGGCCGTAGTGGCACAGCGGCATGTGTGAGTGCATACAAATTGGTTGTGGGTTAAATTTCTATTTAATTTAATAGCGGTTTTTATTTTTTTTATTATATCTATTAAAATAGTTACGTACATACATATATTTTTTATTGTAGTCTATGTATTCTTCGACATGGCATAAGCCCCCCTTTTATTCCCATTGATGGTTAGTCTATTGGTTCTCACGTCTTGCATCACTACATCCAGCCATCGCTTCCTTGGGCTTCCAAGGGGTCTTACTCCAGGGACAGACGTAGTAAGACACTTCTTTGTATTTTTACTATAAAATATTGATAAATTTTCACTTTTCAGATGTTTTTCTTTATCTGTATAGTTAGTTTTCACTTAGTGTGAAATTTTATAACTGTAAGTCTGCAAAAAATATCCTATAGTTTTTATTACTCAGCGAATTTCATACGAAATGCAGTATAAACGGTCTAGTATCTTTTGATTCATTCATTGATCATTGAATTAGTCTTAATTTTTTTTTGAGCTCCATGGGCTATTTTGGAGATATTTGAGATTAATTTCAATGTGACAGATACTTCAATGCGATCTTGAGACAAATGGTAACTTAACTTAACTTAATTTAGCTTCACGCTTTATCCCTTGCGGGGTAGTCAGAGAGAACGGAGCGCCAAACGCTACGGTCTCTACATACCTCTTTCGCCTCGTCCACTGTCATCAACCTCTTCATACATGCCCTTCGGGGGGTCCTCATGCTTTTTACGTGACCTTCCTCCAGTATCTTTGATACTGTGTTTTCGAAGGTCAACCGAGGTCTCCCCCTACCTCTCTTACCGCTCACTTTTCCATCATAAATCTTTT
>JAATLQ010036281.1:0-26300 GCA_013421005.1 Heliconius erato x Heliconius himera | reverse complement strand
ATTCTTTCAACACTCATTCGTTCGACGTGCCCAAACCAGCTGAGCACGTTCTTCTTCATTCTCACCGTGACATCCTCGCTAGTACCTGCCATTCTGTGTACCTCTTCATTGCGGATTCGATCAGCTAAGCTGACTCCGCATATCCTACGAAGAGATCGCATCTCCACAGCATTCATCTTTCTTTCATTCTTCTTCTGTAATACCCACGTTTCGCTGCCGTATAACAGAGTCGGTACCAACTAACAAACTGACTGGAGACAAATGGTCTTGTCAGCAAAATAAGTAGGCGGCCAAAAAAGTGATTCTGTAAGCATTTCATTTTTTTCTTTCGAGGTACGGAATCCTTAAATCGTTACATTATATATAGCCCAAGATCTCAGGGCCCCTCGACTTACGTAATTTTTGCAAAGCTGAAATTTTTAAGATTAATAGTCTAAAGGCTCGATTGTCAAGTTAGTCTTAACGTAGTTAAGACTAACTTGACAATCGAGCCATTTGATATCTCCGTCTAACTAAATACAAACGACTTGCTTCACGCGGTAATCGAACTAAAATATCTCTATACACAGCTTATTATTGATCAAGCTAACACCATAATCATCACATACAATTTCCAATATTACCATATGTGCCAATTTTTTATTGAATACATAAACTTATATCATTACTACCTCACATCCCAACTTGTCAGTGCCGTGCCGTCAAAAAGCTAGAAGCGTGAAAAACGCGATACTATCACACATTATGCCGTTCTATCTGATCGAGCACGTAAAATAACAAAAGCTTCGCTGAAACAAAGCTTAAAGCTCCGTCACACTAACACCGTCGTCGCTTGTTTTTAGGTAAGGTTTTCGTGGCGTTTTGGCACAGCGTGTCATAGTAAACGAGTTGATTGTGGGTTCGATTATCACTCGAGGGAATGAATAATTTGATATTTTCATTTTCTCGCTGATGATGGTACTAAGACAAAGTGCGGCGTTGACTTCCACCATGTATCACACAATGTCTCGAAAATTCAGCGAAGATTTCTTAACACTAGGTCTCATGTACCTATCTTAATATATTCGAGATATAGTGTGAAGCTGAAAAAAATTTAAAAAATAATAATGCCATTCAATCTGATCGAGCACGGTGAAATAACAAAAGCTTCACGTGAAACAAAGCTTAAAGCTCCGTCACACTCACACTCTCGTCACTTGTTTTTAATTTAAAAGTCACTGTCGATTTCGTTTTTTTATGTTATTTTCCCTTTGATATACTGTATTCTATAGGGGCTTTCGGTTTCAGTAGAGAAGAAAATTGTGGTAATAACTTGCTTATTTAGGTCATATATATTATGTGTGTGTATGTGTATATATCTATCACTATCGTGGTGTAATTTTTGTCTCTGTACAAATGCCTGTGAATTAAATTCAAGTGGGTAGTGAATTTGGCTTCGCCTGCTTGTACTACATGATTATTTATTTTCTTATCTGAATAGACCACGATTATAAGACCACGAAAGTGGTCTTATAATTATCATTTTAAAGACAATGTTCATACGCCAACTGAGTAAAATAATTATTTAGTAGCAATAAAGACAATTTTACATTGACGAAACTTTATTATTTATGAACCAAATAAAACTACTCTACACTAAATAAAGAGAAAATTGCAAAAATAGAATAGGGAAAACAGAGTTTAAATTGATTAAGTCATTCTAGAGACGAGTGTGAAAATGCGCAAACAAACAGCAAAACAAACAAAAAATAAAAAAAATGTTTGGTTGTATTATGTAAATGATTATAATATAAATCAGCTTTACGGTGCATCCCGCACACAGTAGGGTAGGCAGAGGGCACCTAGTGTTAAAACACTCTGTTCCCCACTTTCTGCCGAATTCTGGAGGCATTGCGTGTTGAGTGGCAGAACCCAACGCCGCGCTTTGCCTCAACACCAGTTTCATCTCCTCGAGTGAGGATCGGACCCACAACCAGCCGACCACTGCGCCACGTCTGGCCTCAAGTAATCGTAAATTTTCCAAATATGTAAAGTTAAATAAAAATAAATTGATTTTGTAATTTTGACTGTGCAATGTTAAAGAAGAGATTCTTAGAGTGATTTAGGTAAAATCAATAAATACTGATTTATATTGAAAATACACTTTGTGTTTTTTATTTAAAATGAATTTAACATCAATAATATACTATTGATCTAATAAATATAAATAAAATAACTGCATAAATTAATTCCATAAAAATATTTGTTGTTGAAAAGGTGCCTCGTAGACTACCACTTCAGTATAATTGTTAAGATTAAGCCACATCAATAGCAGAGGGTTAAGTATTCATTGATATTATTAATACAAGTAGTAGTTGGGTAGTCATGGCGCAGCGGCACAAGGTGTGATTGTAAAACCGACTGGTTGTGGGTTCGATCCCCATTCGAGGGATTATTATATTAATTATAATAAAAGTAAAAGAGGCCGGTCGTGGCGCAGCGGCACGAGGTGTGACTGCAAAACCGACTGGTTGTGGGTTCGATCCCCACTCGAGGAGATGAAATATTTACTTAAATTTATATTTCCATTTTCTTCGCTCTGGTGTCGAGGTTAAGCGCGGCGTTGAGTTCTGCCACTCAACACGCAATGCCTCCAGAATCCGGCAGAAAGTGGGGAACGGAGTGTCTTAACACTCCGGGGTTCCCTCTGCCTACCCTGCTGTGTGCGGGATAAAGCGTGAAGCTAATAACAATAAAAGTAAGTAGTAGTTTCTCATAAAAATATTCCTTATTAATATTTATTTAAGCCCAAGTAGGTATATAAATAATAAATTTATAATAAAGACGTACTTTCTTTACTAATAGAACATCGGCAAGTGGCGTATTATCGTGGCTTTTAGAAAGCACTTGCCTCCCATATATCTATTCAGATTTCATCGAAATTTCACTGGAATTACAAAAATACGAAAAGATTTTCTGAACTTCGCAATTCCAAGCTGTGTAAAAAGCTTCTTGGGCTTTCAGTTTATAAAAACTAGCCCTGCCATAATTTTAAAGGCTGGTTCTAGTTTTCTAATAGTGATCTTTATAATTTTTATTTTGTATAAATGTTCATTCCCTCGAGTGGGAATAGAACTTAAAGCCGTCGCCTTTACGACAGTTTAAGATGCTTACTAATATGAAGATGATAAAATGATTTTAAATAGTAATATGATTATTCTCATGTACCAAATTACTTATAATTTACCAAATACTTTACCACAAGAAGCATTTATAGCTAAAATCTCGATCAGAGCAGAGTGGGCAAAGTGAACCTGGCAACCCAGTGCTAACGCACTCCGTTCCTATTACGACACTTCGATTGCCCACTTTTCTCCAAGTTCTGGAGGCATTGTCGCGCTTTGTCTCGTATCTAGAAAGGAGAAATGAAAATATTAAAAAATTCATTCCTCTGAGTAAAATTCGAACCCGTCAATCCGACAACCACGTCACGTTACTGTCGCACGTTTTTGCCCTTACTTCAATTAAATATATTAATATTATTTCTTATTATGAATAAATTAATATAACATATATGATTGGGCGGACAGAATAGAAAAGGAATTGTCTGAACTATATTACTTTTTTAATACTAGAGGGAGGAAATTAAATTAATTCATTCCCCCGAGTGAGAATCGACTTCACAACCGTTGCGTTTACAATCAGACGCTGTACCGTTGCACCACAACGGTCTAAAAAATATTTTTCTAGTATATTAAATTTCTATTCTAACAGGTATGACATGGCGGGTCAAGTGGCCTTTTGAAAGACTAGCTAACCAACGCGTACGCCATTTATACGTATAACAAAGAAAAATAAAGTCAAGCACCTTTTTGAATAATATTTATATTAGAAATACATAGGGTAAAACCAGGAAAGATGCCTTTTGAAAAAGCCTCCTAGTTTCAAATATATATGAATAATTTCTTAGAATTTAGCTAATTTAATACTTTACACATTTTGCAGAATTTAGTTTTTCGTAGAACCCTTGTTTTGAGATACCTTCCTATGCGGATAGTTGCCCCACTGTAAGAATACTAAAAAAGTAGTCCAAACCCTTTGACTAACTAAGCCATACAAGTACACATGAACGTATGGCTGAGTTGGTCAAATAAATTTAAATAAACACCTAAGTCGCGTTTACATTCACATTTTATGCCCCTACGCCTTGACTGGCCCTTAATGACTTCGTCAGAGTTCCGTATCTTAAAAGATAAAACCAGAACCCATCCAGGCAATTACATAATAATATGAGCATTTATGTAACGTGTTTACATCATTTTGTATGAAGTTCGATGTAGTGAAAACCTGCAGGGTACTTCCCGAGGACCACTAGTTTTTAATTTGGCACTAAGTGAGAACTTACAATACAAATAAAGGGAAAAATAGAAAAAGTAAAAAATTATAGATATTTCACAGAAAACAAAATTATAATAAAAAAACAAATCAGCTTCACGCTGTATCCCGCACACAACAGGTTAAACATAGTGTTAAGACATTCTTTTCCCCACTTTCTGCCGAATTCTGAAGGTATTTCGTGTTGAGTGGCAAAACTCAACGCCGCGCTTTGCCTCGACACCAGAGCGAAGAAATGGAAATAGATATTTAAATAAATATTTCATCTCTTCGAGTGGGGATCGAACCCACAATCAGTTTTACAGTCACACTTTGTGCCCCTGCGCCACGACTGGTCTCATAGTTCCTTTAGTTCCGCTTTGCAATTATTTTTTGTAAGTAAATAAGTAAAAGCATTACAAACTTATATTTGTAGTTCATTTTTTACAAAACAATTTAAACGAATTTAGGTAAGATTTATCTTATATTGATCTACAATCCTTAAGCGAAATGTCTCAAATAATAGAAATAGGGAAACGAAATGCTATTGTAGGGTTTCCAAGAGGCACGTAATAGTTTTTAATAAATGTAATAACACATTAAAAAAGTTACAATACATTTATGTTAATTAACAATAACAAGACTACAATATACACACAGTTCAAAAAAAATTCAATAATCATATTTACTTTGAAAGCGGCGTGGAAAATAATATTATAGCATTATTAATACAGTAGGTATGTTATTTTTTCCAATAATTTTCGTATTGACTTCCTCGTATTGTGTACTTTATTTATTTGTGGTACCTTGTTTTCTATGAAAATATTACTAATGGGCCTTAATGGACGACGTTATCAGTATATAAAAAAACTTCGACGAAGAAGAATGGATTTAATTGTAAGTAACGTTTAAGTCTTATATTGTTTTGGGATTTTTATTTTTATATATAAAACAGTCGTCGTCTGCAACTTTTCTTTGAATTTATTACGTAAAATAAAAACTATGCTTTTCTTGATATTTTTACTTTCACGCTGTGTGCTGCATATAGCAGGGAAGGTAGAGGGAATCTGGGGATCTAGTGTTAAGTCACTCCATTTTCATTAAGATACTTCCGTTCCCCACTTTCCGTTGGCTTCTTGAGGCATTGCGTGTTGAGTGGCAAAATTCAAAAAAAGTACTATATAAAGCAGAGAATATAAATTCGGGTGAAAAGCGGAGAATAGAGTTTCTATTCTCCCAAATCGGGACATTATATGACAGAGTGTTAATAACGAACAACAACGTGGGAACATAACGAAATATAACAATATTTGTTTATGTTCCCACAATTTTCAATTGGACGCTGTTCCGCTGTAGTGTAATAAAAAGTCGAAATTGAAGCTGCTGCTATTCTTTTTTTAATTGTCTTATAACATCTCGTTGTATACCGCATACAGCAGGGTAGGAAGAGGAAGAGAAACCTAGTTTTAGGACACTCTGTTCCCCACTTTCCTCACAGTTTTCGAGATATTTAGTGTTCGGTGGCGAAACGCGACGCCTTTATCTTATTACGAGACCGAGGAAATGAAATTAATTTCTTTCAATGTATCGAATTTCAACCCACAACCGACACGGTCACAGTTACACGCTGTACCACTGCTCCACGACGGCTTAATATCAAAGCATATACATATCATATGACCTGGAAATTGTAAAATTGGAAATGTAAACGTAAAATTACCAACATTGAAAACAGTTTAAGAGTAAATGGAGCACGAGTGTCGGATTAAGCATTTTATTTACTTTTTTACATTTTATTCAAACGGGCATAGTAAATACGAATCAAATTACGTTCTGTGATTGAGTTGGTATTTTTTTCCGCTGGAGTTGTTCAGCGTTTGGCTGTATCGTATGATATTGTAATAGAAAACTACTATAGTTAACAGTATAACTTGTATAACCGTATACTTGGAAAACTGTGGATAACAAGGTGTCTTAACTAAGTTTCATTTGCTTGTCCTTCTATATGCGGACACTGCGTGAAGGTAAAATAAATGTGAATGTTTACAATTTTTGAGCATTTCTTGAACATATTAAAGTTGAATGATGTAAAAGTAACATCACCCAAATACGATTTGTATCTACGTCTTATACATTCAGAAAAATTGTGTTGAGTGGCGGATATCAACGCCGCGCTTTGCTTCAACACCAGAGCGAAGAAATGAAAATATAAATGTAAATAAATATTAAATTTCCTCGATTGGGGATCGAACCCACAACCAGTAGATTTTACAGTCACACTTTGTGCCCCTGCGCCACGACTAGCCTCAATACGTCAATTACGCCTATATTTTAACTGAATCTCTCTTTCATAAAAGCTCTGAGCCAATGAAAACTCCTAGTTAAGTAGCAGTACAATTCTAATAATAGGATCTAATTACATTTATCGATGCTTCTCATGAAAATGCCTTAATTATCTCGTTATGAATTATGAAGAACTTATTGATAGGTAAAATGCGAAATACGGAACAGAGTTTGACTGTAAACGCGATGTTTGTAGGTTCGATTTGTGTTAGGTGGAATGATTATATATTTTTATTTTCCACGCTCCTTAGACACAGGGCAGCGTTTAATTCTACTACTTAACACGTTAGATCTTCAAAATTAAGCGAAAAGTAGGTCTATTGAAGCCGTCGTGGGGCAAGAGCGCGAGCGTGCGACTATAAGCACGACAGTCGTGAATTTGATTCCCACTTCTTCTTCTCCCTCGCATTAATCTCGGCTATTGTCAGGGTCTGTCTTCCTACTCAATCTACTGCACTTTGCACGATCTTTAGCATCCTCGGTGATTAGACCATTAGCTCTCATATCCTGCATCAGGATATCCAACCACCGCTTCCTTGGGCATCGGGAGGTCTCACTCCAGAGCAAGCAAGATATAGCAAGGCACTTGCATCCGATATAGTTCATAGGCCAGCTCGTAATGTGACAAATTCCCACTCGGAGGCGCAAAATATATATTTTTTTTACTTTCTCGCTTTGGCCGTTACGATCTTAAAACTAGGTTGCCAGGTTCCCTCTGCCTAAAAAAATGGATCTTAATATTAAATTTTCAATACTTACCCTGTTATGAGGGAAAAAAAAGTTAAGTTACTTTTAATTTATAATAAATATATAAAATGGGTGCTTTCTACTTACTCTGTTAATATTGTTGCTACTTCGATATGCGCAGCAGTTTACCCAACCGAAGAATTTTTTTCGTACTATATATATTACTATTGACTGATTATCAAAAAAAAATTGAAAACTGGGAATTGCGAAGTGCGTGAAAACTGGGAATTGAGTGGGTATGGAATATCTTAACACTTAAACTTAACACTTAGAGCTCCCTCTGCTAACTCCGCTATAGACTCTATTATATTTATTCCTAAATAATATATTGCATTCCGTTTATACTAATATGATAAAACTAAAGAGTTTGCTTGGTTGATCACGGTAATATTAGGTATTACTGGTGCAGCCTTTCTCGATACGTAAAATTTTAAGTTGAAAATTTTACGTATCGAGAAAGGCTGTATGTAAGCTACATTACAGTACGCTAATTATCTTAATATTATATATAGATATTAAGACCTTAATATTAGAAAAAAAAGACCAAAGAAGTAAAGACCTCCTACCTCGACCACTTAGAACATGTCATTTATTATACACAATTAGTTCCGTCCATATCACTTCCGGCTTAAAGTCAATCGGTTCAATATTAAAGTTTTTGACAAAAAAACTTTTTTTTGTAGTATATTAGTAATTCGTGGTATTAAGCAAATATAGGTAAACTGTATTTAACCAAAGTGCTTATCAAGTACAGTAAGACAACATAAAGCTCCGGTTGTCATGACAACCAAGTCGTAACTCATAACATATAACTCATATAAATTCAACAGTCGTAAAAGAACAGGGAAAATTAAGTCTTAAACTTCACTCATTTGTCAACTTTAAAGTCAAGAATTTTGTGCTGAATTTTTTTATTGTTTTATCTAGTTTCCTACATTGTTTAGAGCTTTTTATTGATGTTGGCTCGCTTTGGTCTGTTATTATTATATAACTTTTTGGCATGGAAAACAGATATTAGGCGTTACCTCTTGTAGTGATTGTGGGTTCAGTTTCTCCTTTTTTTTAGTTTCACGCTTAATTCCGCACATAGTCGGATAGCAGAGGAAGCCTTTGGATCTAGTGCTAAGACTCTCCGTTCCCATTAAGAGATTTCCATACTCCACTGCTCACCACCGATTTATTGAGCCATTGCGTGTTGAGTGCCGGAACTACGCGCCGCGCCCAGCCTCGTTACCATAGCGAAGAAATTAAAATATCAAATATTTCATTTCTTCGAATGAGTATCGAACCCACAACCTGTCGTATTTATTACGCACACACACACGCACACTTTTGGCCCTACGTCACGACTGGCCTCAATTTCTTCTTATATATATATATATATATATATATATATATATATATATATATATATATATATATATATATATATATATATATATATATATATGTCTTTGTAGACAATAGAACAGAATGAGAATACGTGCTCCACATTCCGCCCAATTCTAATACATTGCGTGTTAATTGTCGGACCTAAACACCGTGCTTTGTCTTGTTACCAGAGCGGGAAAAATTAAATAAAATATTTCCTCAAACGGAAATTGAATCTGCAATCGTTATTCAGATGCTGTGCCGCTGCGCCACGAGATCCTCAAAAAATATTTATAGATATATAAAGTATTTTAATTATCCGATGTGGTAATACAAAGCGCGGCGCAGGGTTCTGCAACTTGTCTTTTTTTAAGAGGAGAAAGGATACTCTTTAACTTTTACTATAGGTTTTCGGAAGTTAACCTTTTATATCAAACTGAATTGCTTATTAATACAGTAATTCCTTACTACTTGTATTTAAGTAAAATGTGACACTCGTTAAATACAAAAAACACATATAAACTGAAAGAACTTCAACTGAGCATCAAGTAAATTTAAAATGTTAAAAAAACCACCTCGCATATGAATAACCTATGACACTTCAGAAAAGTTTAATTAAAACGTACCTATACAAGAGCATAACTTTTTCAGATTTTATAATAAAAAATCATTTCTTTTTACAATAAAGGCACAGTATGATATAAAAATTTTACAAAAAAATTATAGAATTGCTTCTCGTGGTGCAGTGGCACATGCGACTGTAAACGGTTTTGGGTTTGATTCCCACTCGGGGAAATGAAATATGTCGTATTTTTATTTCTTCGCTCTGATAAGTGAGACAAATCGCATTGTTGAGTTCCGCCACTCTACACACAATGTCTCGAAAATTTGGTAGAATATGGGGCGTGCGAGAGCGTTTTGACACTATCACCCTTATCTATGAATATCTATATGTGCTATATACTACATGATACAGCATAAGTAGGATTTAAAGTCTAAACTACCATGGGTTCAATCAAACTAGTATACAATGGTGGCCACATTATTATCTGTCAATAACAAGAATCTCATTATAATATTGACTTAAGGCTCGGGTAACGCAATCCAATTGATTTTGATATATAAATGTATATGTATAGGTAAATATATCCGTATATTTAATATATAAGTATGCTGCACACAGCAGGGTAGTCAGAGGGAACTTAGTGTAAAGACACTCTATTCCTCATTTGTATAAAGTTAGTAAATATATACTTGTATATATGAAGCCGGCGAAGCCACGTGCCGGTTGTTAACTGACGACTTTATTTATATAATACCAGAATTATGAATTATATTATGTAACTAAATGTATTAATTGAATGACCCATTTTTGACCACTTTTAATATTTATGATATATCTATAAATATATAGCTAGCTAATATATTTATAAGTACCTTCTCCTTACGGCTTATTTGCCGAGGTGAAATGGGAATAACTACTCGTGTACGACATAGGGCACAAACTGCACAAGGTAACTGTGACCGCTTGCCAAACCCATCGTGGATTACTTTAAAACAATCACCTTCAAGTACGAGTCTCTTATTGCCTTATAGTCTTTGTAGACAGATGGACTAACCAGCAAAAAAATATTTTGTCAGTTCAAACCAGTAATTTCTAAGATTAGCTCGTTCCACCAACCAAACTCTACTGTCTTGTAATATTAGTATAGACATTTGAAAACAAAAATGAATTTCTTACAAGAAAAGTTGTGGAATGTCGTGATAATATAATTTGGAAGTTTAAAAATCCATAATATAATTTCTCTTCATCAGATACCAATAAGTGTAGTTTCAAATTCTTTTACTGTAAAATTATTAAATAGAATTTGAGGCCATTGTGGCGTAGCGCCACAGTGTCTAATTGTAAACGTATAGGTAGGTTCACTTCTCTCTATGGAAAAAAATAGTTTCATATCCCTGCTTTTGTAACAAGATACAAAGCGTTACTGAGTTTCACCACTCAATACGCAATGTCTCGAATATTATACGGAAAGTGGGTAAGTAGTGGGAAGTGCCTTAGCACTAGATCCCCTCTACCTCACCTACCTATCCTGACTAAAAAAAAATCAGAAAAAATATGATATATACCAATATTTTCGTCTGACGTGAAAATATCCATTTACATAATCCAATTTGGAGTGCTTTAATAAATTCCAGTATATTTATGAACGTTTCAAATTTACTTGTCTACGGAAACGACGCGAAGTAAACTTTTTGAGCGAAATTATAAATGTTATCAACTTAGATGAGGACTCTCTTCATATTTTATAAAAGGTGGATTGGACAATTTATTTGTGTCCTAATAAATCTTTAAGTCTATTATTTTTTTTCTTTTCGTGTGTCACCTTTTGCTTATTTTGGGTTGGAATTGAGATCACAAATATTTTTTGTGACATTTTATATAATAACTGCGTCCTCCTACTATCTCTAAATAGCTTAAATTAGACTAAAGTCGCTTAGATTAATAGTTGAACACTCGAATGTGTTCCAAGTTTAGATTTATAATCAAATTGAAGGTTCTGTTTATGCTGCAGTTCCTTCAGCAGTTAGTGGAGATCAATAATGGGCTCTCTCATTATCGGGGCATATCCGATCTCTTATCTCTTCTCTAGTGATACCACATATTATGTACTTAATAGATATATTCAGATTTCTAACTGTTTTTTTTACTCTTTTCAGATCGAAATTAATGTTTACAAAGCACGACCGATAATGTGACCGCATAAGCTACAATCAAAATGTGCCCCTGGGTGTCCGCCCTCATCATTCTCTTCGCCATGGGTAAGCATTTTAATGATTTTTTTCTATATTTCCATGCTGTTTTTTGTTAACCAGGGAAGAAGGGTTTATGCTTTGAAATTTAAAAAGAATCAGTGACACAACTCTCTGCTTTCCGGTCTATAGATATATAAGTTTAGTTGAAATGTTAATGGGTAATGAAATTCTTATTATTACTTAATTGATACAGTTAAATAACACGTAATCGCTTCCTACATCAACCTCCGCTAGCTTCGCCCAGGGGAGTGATAAAAAATCTTGTTTGAACTTGGTACTTTTTATAATACTTTAAATAGCATATGCTGGTTTAAAATCACTCGCCGAAATTTTTTTTTAGGTTTCCGTACCTCAAAAGGAAAAAAACGGAACTCTTATAGGATAACTTTTTTGTCCATCTGTACATCTGTCAAGAACATTTATTTTAAGATCGCGTAATCGAACTAAAATTAACATCAAATATTCAAATCTACGGCCCCTTAGAGCATAGAAAAATTAAACTTCTAAGTTAACGCAATCAAAATATACGAGTATTTATGCATAGTTTTTGGTGTATTCACTCTGACTACCCCGCTAAAGCTTAAAGCTAAGTAAATAAGTATTTCACAAAAACAAAATCGTTTCAAATTTATAATCATATTTCTTTTCTTACAATAAGAGTACGCCCGCAAACTTAAGTTTGTCACCCTTTATGAGCTGCCCAATCCAGTCTCATGAGATATTTCCCGTAGACCCAAAATTTTCCATATTTTTATTTTCCAGTAGACCGGTTTTTATTATTATATACAATGCAAATCGATGAGCGGAATAATGAAAATATAATTATTCTCTAAATGGAAATCGAACCGACAACCGTCGCGCTTACAATCGCTGTCGCACGGCGATAAGATGGATGATCTCAAACAAAAAAATATATACTCGTATGTAGGTAGGTCCTATACAAAATCGAACATAATAAAGCTTTAAATAATCTGTATACAAAACATAATCTTCTTTATATTATAATCTGTTCTAAGTAAAGACGACGACTGAGCTTCTTGTATAAGTTATAAGTTGACATTATATTAAGTCGTGCGAGCGTTTCTTTTTGATTTGGAAGCTTGCCTTTTATATAATATGCTTTTAGGCGAATGGAGTATGCATTAGGTGGAATATTAAGAAATGGTTTATTTATTTTTGAAGTTAAGTTGCAAATATAATTAGCATCGGGCTGTATCCCGCTCTAAACTTAACAACCATCTACACCTTGTAGCATGATAGAGATGATAGATAAAGGGAACCTAGTGTTAAGACATTTCGTACTCTAACCGCTCAATTTTGGTAATATTGAGTATCAAAACTCAACGTCACACTTTATCTTTTGACTAGAACGGAGAAATGAAAATAATTCAATTTCCTCAGTAGGAATTAAACCCACAACATCCATGTTTACAGTCAGAAATTGTCTCATGTATGTATGAATAAAATAATTAAGAAAATATAAAAACGAAATAGTGAGTGAAAATGTTTATATTAATAAAATATCTTTATATTAATAACTAGCGACCCGCTCGCGGCTTCGCCCGCTTATACCACAGAATTATTTACTTAACACACTGAATTATGTTCGTGATATACCTATTATGTATGTTTACAGCGCAATGAAGATTTTTTATGAGAAAGTTATTAAAACCTTAGGTTGCATTTTCGTACCTCCCATATCTTCAATTGAATGTTTGAAATAAAAACAAAACTTATCGATACTTACAATAAAATCCTAACTCATCAGTGTCTGTACATAGAAGATATTACAATTAACAATGTAATAAAACTTGGTCAGTTGGTCTGTTTGTCTGTGCGTTTCTTCACGATAATCTCAGAACTTTCTTAACCGATTTAAATACTTTTTTGTTTGTATTTTGGCAAACTGGCCCCTAAATATTGAGTATTAGTTTTATTTTAATCAGCTTCACGCTGTATCCCGCACACAGCAGGTTAGGCAGAGGGAACCTAGTGTTAAGACATTCCATTCCCCACTTTCTGCCGAATTCTGGAGGCATTGCTTGTTGAGTGGCAGAACTCAACGTCGTACTTAACCTTGACACCAGTGCGACGAAATGGGAATATAAATTTAAGTAAATATTCATCTCCACGAGTAGAGATCGAACCCACAACCAGTCGGTTTTACAGTCACACTTCGTGTCGCTGCGCCACGACTGGCCTCAACTGGACTGGACTTTATTTTAATCGGTTCACACAAAGTAAAATGAGATCCACGCTTTATACCGCCTTTAGCAGGGCAACTTAGTGTTAAGATATTGCGTATAATGTGTGACTGATGTGCGAAATGAAAATATTATTAAATTATAATTCAGTCCTCCAAGTGGGGATCGGACCCACACCAGTCGCGTTACAGTCACAACTTTGTGCCCCTGTGCCGCGACGGCCTTTAACAAAGAAGAGAAGAGAAGCGTCAGCGCTCCTTTTACGGAAACAGCATATAGGGTAAAATGTTTTAAACCCATACCTAAAGAAATTAAGCAAGATACATCAACAGCGAAGGCGTAGGTTTTTTTTTTCATTTCACGATGTTTATTCATATCTATATTCCGTGTGACGCGGTTACGCATAGATACCAATAACGTAAACACATATTACTACAAAAATACTACTAAAATCTTTAAAACTTTGAACTTTGCCGCCAATATCTACGACTCGATTTCGGAATGTTGCGGCGGTTTCCCTTTGATGATAAGTTTATGTGTGCGTGCATCGTTCTCGACAAATTATATTTTATTTTACAACGATAATTTTACTATTTATATTGTTTGAAAAAAAAACTTATTTATTTTTGGGTTTTTTATAAAGTAGTCAAAACTGTGGTTTCATTTAAAGTGGTGCTGACAAAAAAAACCGTATAATTGAGCATATTTAATATTTATAGTATTTTTTTAATAGTTATTACAACACTTGCGAAGAAAGCATATTTTAGGCAATTTTTAATTCTTATACCTTTTGAAAAACTACCAATATTCTTATAATTAATAAATTATTTTTTCCAAATAAAAAAATAGTCTATGTTTTTCATCATAATGGCGGGAAAATATTCAAAATGTTAAAAATTAGACTATAATAGCAAATAGTATTGACATTGTAGCGTTGATAGTAATTAAGAATAGTTATACTACAGGAGGATACCTTCATATGCACTGTTTAAACCTGTTTTATAATATAATGTAGAATGATATATTCTATAGAGGAATCACGCATTCTTTTTATTCTTCAACTACAACACGTAAATACATATTTTAGAGGGTACTCTGTACTAAGATGGCAGCTCTGTTCCCGCATTTACGGCCCTGATATATTGATATAAATAATAGAAATATAAAATATTGGAAATAAAGGAGAAACGCAATTATATTGCATTTTTTATTTTTTTTCATACTTAAAACGTATTAATAAATTTACATACAATTAATTTGTTTTGAATATAACATTAAGTTTAATCAGCTTCACGCTATTTTAACAGATGACATTAATATATTTGATACTTCCTTGACATGATTATTTAATGTATTTTTTATATATAAAGTCTTGAGAAAGTTCTCTTGAGAAATATATCTACAGTAAATGAATGCAACTATATATACATATAACGCCAATGATTAAAATGTATTGACATCACCGCCTCATCTAAACACAATATAAAGTTTTATGAACTATGAACTCACAATCAGAATTTGCTTTCCAAATACATATACAGTAATAACCCGGACTTACGGTAGGTGGGACCGAGCCGTGATAATGATTGCCGTGTAAGTCGAATTCGCGTAAGCCGGGGTTCAATTTTGCATATAAAGTTTCTTTAATCAGGACCAGAGTTTAAAAAAAAACATAATATAGAAGAAAAATGTTTAATAAAGTTTAGGATAATAAAAAAAAATACATTTATGAATAAAGTAACCTAAACCGGAGTTATTTTGATGTCGAAGGCTTCATGTATTCTATATAATAATGTGGCCTGCCGACTTAAATTTTTCTTCTTTTCCAATTCACAAATTTTCATTTTTACTTCAAAGTCTTAATTATATTTAATTTACACTCCAAAGACAGTGTTTTTCTTTGTTATGCTCAAATGACTCATTTTTCGTTCTTTTAGACGACATAATTAGAGATTATAAGTAAGACGCACTGCGCACGTAAGCGCGCAATTTCACGCGGAACATGTTTAAACCTGTCGCAAACTGAGAAGTGAGTGGGCAGAGCGAGAGAGCCGATGCGCGGCAATCAAAATGAAAAACCGCGTATCCCCGAATTCGCGTAAAACAGGGTACAGCGTCGGAGTATTACTGTACTTTTTATTTGAGCTAGTCCCGAAAAATATACCTACTTTATTATTTTTGTTAATGTCACCAACGTTGACGTTTAAAATAATAATTATGGTAGACTAAACAACTATTAATTGTACTTCTTTTTTCAGCTTCACGCTGTATCCCGCACGCAGCAGGGTAGGCAGAGGGAACCTAGTGTTAAGACACTCTGTTCCCTACTTTCTGCGGAATTCTGTAGGCATTGCGTGCTGAGTAGTGAAACTCAACGCCGCACTTTGCCTCCACACCAGAGCAATGAAATGGAAATATAAAAATAAAAATAATAAATAATAATATATAAATAATAATATATAATAATAAAAAATAATATTTAAATAAATATTTAATTTCCTCAAGTGGGAATAGAACCCACAACCAGTTTACACTTTGTGCCCCTGTGCCACGAACGGCCTCAATTTGCTTTCTTCTTTTAAATTGTGGTTAAATACAATAATCGTAATTTAATTATGTCAAATTTCTATTAACCGACTTCTTAAAAGAGGAGGTCATCAATTCGACTGTATTTTTTATCCTTGTTACCTCAGAACTTTTGACTGTGTGAACCGATTTTGATGATTCTTTTTTTATTTGGAAGCCAGTGCGTCCAGTGTAGTCCTATTTTAATTTAGTTTATTTCCGGCAATGGTATCTATGAAAAAATCATATAAATCTCAAATTTACGTTATGTATGTGCGCGACAAATGGACTAATATCTCAATATCAACTCAACCGATTTTAATTATTCTTTTTTTATTAGAAAGGGTACACATAAAGGGTAGTTTGGTGAAAGTTTGGTTAAGTTCAGAGTATGAAATCCGATTGAAATTGAAGAAGTCGATTTTTTTCGTAAAAAAAAATAAAATTATGTTATTTTTTCTGGTAAAATTTCTTTGTACTCTATGATAAAAACTATTCTATAAGTTGCATTAGGTTTTGAACTATTACCATGCTAAAAATAAATTAATTTCATAGAGTAGTTATCGGTATTTTAAGTAATTTACATTTTTCAGTTTTTATTTTTTTTAAATAAAACTATAATGAAATTCGGAATGAAACCCAAAAAAAATGTACCTTGAGAACCTAGGCTAATACCATGCAAAAATTCATTAATTTCTGTCCAGTAGTTTTTGCGTGATTGACGAACAAACAAACAGACAGACAGACAGACAGACAGACAGACAGACAGACAAGAATTCTGTTGAGTGGTTTTTTAGGTTCTATAATCGACATATAAACCGACCTAATTTTTATTTTTTTTATATCTTTCATGTACAGAATTGACTTTTCTATCCTTTTATTATATATAGAGATATATAATAACATTTTAACGGAATATCTTTCGTTCAATTTCTTAATAAAAATAAGTAATAATAGTAAAGCTTTATGCCATGTTATGAGTAAACGCGTTAGTTGTGGGTTCCGGTTTTATATTTAAATTATCTTCACTTCCCGACTCTCACAAGCTAAAGCGCAGCGTTTACATCCACCACTCATCAGTTCTCGAATATGGATGGAAAGCTTTAGTGGAAATTTGTGTGTCTTGATCCTCAGTTCCTTGCTCGCCTTCTATACCTGCTGACCTTATCAGTATATCAGGTCAAATTCAGTGTCATTCCTTGATTACTCTGACGCAGGTACAGCAAGTTCCATCGAACCGATTAACATTATGTAATATATCCTACAATACTCCTACCTAAGAGTACTTTAGACTTTTTTCGATATAATATATATGATATAATAAAAAAAAATTATTTGAATTTAGTTATTAGTGTAGATATATATTATACATATTACATTCGTAATTTATAGAGGCAGTATTGTATGGCAGTAAGTGACTTCAATTTACATATTAATTGATGTCAGAACGTAACGACCCAAACATTGTGACAAAAAATATTTATGTAAATAAACGTATAAAAACAAAGGCAATTCAGAACAATCACATGGAAAGGATTAATGATTTGGATCCCTTAGAATATATATTTTAGGATGAAATTTTGGTTGATATAAGTATTTTTTTATTACGCGTGGGTTCAAATTCTTGACGCGTTATTTATATAGCAACATGCTGTATGCTACATATAGCAGAGTAGTGACAGATAACCTGGGGACCTATTAGGAACCTATAAACTTCGTCCTGATAAAGAAACTTCCGCCCCACGCTCTCCACCGAATTCTAAAGGAGGCCCATCGAATTCGAATGAAATCTGCCTCTACGAGGACTCGAATATTACTCGGGATATTTCTCAAGTAAATTTACAAATTTTAGTATAAATTTACACAGACATCGACCCAATGATAATAAATACAACATACAAAACTTGCCAAAAATAATAGTTGTCTAATTGAAAACGTACAAAAGCTATTTAAGGGTTAATATGGAAACAATTATGAACAAAACGCGGCGTATTGTTACGTGAAGCGTCACGTGAACATTCGAACAATGAAATGCTAAACGAGGGTCCTGATATTTGCCTCACCTTTGTTTCTATTCCAGTTTTAAAATTTGTGTTTGTCATTTTGTTACGGATTTTACACAAAAAGCCTAACCTCGTAGTGATTTTTTTTAGATTCACGCTGAATCCCGCATATAGCGTAGTAAACGGATAGAACTTGTGTTAAAACACTCAGTTCTGCACGCACCGCCTAATGTTTGATACTTTGCCTGTTAATTGGTGCTTTGTCTTATTATCTACATCTACATCGCACCCACAGCTGTCGCGTTAATTTTAAGAAGCTGTGCCGATGCACCACGGCCTCAGTGTACATACCTATACTTATACATATATATATTTTTATTATTTAATTACTACTAATCAGTGTGAAAGTCTTACTGCAATCGCATAAGTTGTCGGTTCGATTATTTTCGTTTTCTTCTTTCTCTGGCAATAAGAGAAAGCGTGCCGTTGAGTTCCGCTACTCCACACACAATGTCAAAGAATAGAAAGCATGCAGACGTGAAACAAAAAAAATATTTTATAAAGCAAAAAAAAATACGTAGTTATATAAACACAATGAGACGGTTTAGTCTTGGTCGTGGATGTGGGTGGTTTAGATAGTATAGCAAAACATTATTAGTTTTAAGCTAAGTAGGTTATTTTGAGAACATGTGTAGGCCTATAATAAAAATTATTTGGGCAAGCAAGTATTTTTTCTTCACATAGCAGGGTAATCATAGAAAACCTAATGTTAAGACAGACTGAGTATTCCACGTACTGCCCAATTTTTGAGGTTTTGCATGTTGAGTGACGAAAAACAGACGCCGCGCTTTGACTATAAAAATATTTTATATAAAAATATTATATTCGCCTTAGTAAACGAACTTAAAACTGTCGCGATCATAATCAGTCGCCGTCCCGATACGCTACCATGGTCTTTAAAAAATATAATAATATAATCTATATTTATTTCTTTAAAATTGATTTCTTTCCTCCAAGTATAGAACTAGTGATCTCAATAAAATCCTTCTAAGCATACAGTAAAACTTAATAGGGGATTCGAAAGTCCAGTCCAACTTTAAAAGTTTCCAACAAAGCTCCCATGCCAAATGTAAAAATTTGGCAATCCCCCAAAATATATATGAAAGATAATAAATGTTGTGACTTTAATATTATGTTGTTTTAGTTTTATGTTGAGAAAATATGAAGAATATTTTAGAAATATCATCTATGCTGAGTTAATGGCCACAAAGTTGATTTATACTGTTGAATATGCATTTATATAACGAGGTGGATAGGAGTAAACTAGTGGGAAAAAACTCCGTCTCCGGATTTTGCACTCTTTTAGAGACATTGAGACATTACATGTTGACTAGCGAAACTCGACGCCGTAATTTGTCAAAATGTATCACGAAAGTGGAAAGAAAAAAAAACTTGGGAGTGGTTGTGTCCTGGACACGGTCGTTGGTTGTACGTGAATACGTTTATGTAACTGGTTATATATATTAAATGACACAAATAGCATACAAGATAAATGGATTTTTTTGGTAAAATTTAAATACAGATACTACCTAACATTTTTGGGAGTTTCAATATAAAACAAATTGAACTTGCTAAGTATGAATAGGTTTTGTGAGACATCAACGTTAAAGCCTCCACCTGTCATAACTGGTGTAGTAAGATCATTAGCAATGTTCTTGGAATATTTTAACAAGGATTTTTAATAAATAATTTGATTTTTGCTAAAGCTGTGCCCGGGTGGATAAACACACACCTGAGACTACTACTCCCTAGACTTACATATATCATCAACTATTGTGTCTTTAATTTTTAAATGAATTTCCGACAACAATCGTCAATTAACTCGTCACGTCCATGTTAATTCTACTACAATCAGTGAAGCTATTGGTGTAGTGATATATGGCGACTCCAACGGCTTTGCGACTTAATGATGACGATACCGCTTCTGATCTTGTAGCTACAATTTGTTTGCTCTTAGCGGTATTATAATATGATCTCAGATCAAAGCCAGACACATCTATTGGCATGTAATTTTCTATCCAAATTTCGCTGATCGATTGATGATAGTATTGACAGAGATCCCTTCTGAGTGCACGCCCAAGCTTTGTACCTTAATGGCGGTAATAAGTATAATCTACTAATAAGCTGATCAACAAGACTTTTTCAAAACTTTTGACGACCAGCGTCGGTAACAGGAGCTGGGCCAATCTATGGACTATAGATTGGCCCAGCATCTTGTATCTCGCTCATTGTAGAAGAAGCCTAACCAAAAGTGTAATAAAATTTGAAATCTTCTCGGATATTGATCATACAAAGGCCATCTAACCGCACAGTTTAAAGTCCCCAACTGGCTCTTAAAGGAAAATATTTTTAAGGAGGCATATATTAGGTAGGTTTAGTAGGTATATATCAAATTACATCAAACTACGATATATGTTTATCTTTAGTTGGAGCAGAAACCACAGAGATCACACACATCTCACTTATTTCCGACTTGATTGTCGACAAAAGTCCTATTGAAACGTAAGTCCCTTATATCTCTTCATAATTGACGATCATACACAATTTATGCCTATACAATTCGTTTTAGACGTAGAAGGGTAGACTCAGGTGGCATACGTCTGTCCATTGAGATAATTATTATATCAAACTATCACCAACGATTTCATAATTGCCTCGCGTACTACCCTGGATACTTGCAGAATGAACTGCATGTATCTTGCGCTCTCATGTCCACCATACTAGAGAGCATAGAGAGATTTGAGACTCCCAAGGTTATATGGATAGGTTCTAGGTGGTATAATGTTTCCAACCGTCTTCTATATTGAAATTGGGATATTTTTATACTTCTATAGCCTGGGGGAACATTCCGGGACTTTATCTGTCTTCCTTAGAGGATGTGGGGCTTATCAAACCTGATTGTCAAACCTCTTTAATGGTTGGGCTTATCTCCGCAGTATGCTCATACACCAACTGGCTTCCATACATATCTGTTCTTGACATCGAAGATATATTCCTTCACCCTAACACCGATGCCTCTCATTGTTTGACCGATGTGTGATAAGCCACAGTCACAATGTAGTTTGTGTACGCCTGCACACTGTAAAGGAATATTACTTTTTACTGGTCTCAAAATTCAAACGCCTGTCATATATTCGCGGGTGAAGTAGCAGGTTACAATATAACAGGAAAGAAAAGGCTGGAGAACAATGACGGATGCAGTGACTAGGGTTGAAAATGTAGCTTTTATTTAAACTTTTATACTGGCATATGATTGATTATAAATTGATTTTTATGAGAAAACATTTTATTAATTGTAAGAGTACATTAAAATTTAGTTTTTTTTTCTATTTGAAGCTTTTGAATTTAAAGATAGGTTCGTTCTTTACTTTCTTTATATGTTTTTAAAAGCAGCATCACGTCCCGTATAGGAAAGTAAAAGGAGCGTTTTCCCATTTTTCGCTTTCTTGTCGAGTCATTAGATGTTATATGACAGAAATTTTCGTCACGCTTTGTATATTAGAACTAAGAGTGACAATAATAGTTTTATATAATCTCAATATAATTACACTTGTAAGTATGAATATCAGACCTTAGGCTTCAAAAAAAGTATGCATTTTGGTCCACAAATTTCTCGAAAACTAAAATCCATATCAAAATAATGTTTTTAGGATTCCGTACCTCCTAAAAGAAGAAATCGGAACTGGTTTAGGATCACTTTGTTGTCCATCTGCCCAGATTATTCATTTCAAGATCACGTAAAGGTATCAAGCTGAAATTTATATAAAAAATCCAGGTCTACAGTTCCTTGAACTGAAGCTATAAATAATTACAATCTAAAATGAATTACACATATTAGATTGTAATTATTTATAGCTTCACGGAAGCTATATACAAAATGAATGCCCTTATAAATGTAAAAACAATGTATAAACAATGTATATGTTTTATAATATTGACAACCCTAAAATTTTCGTATTCGACCGATAAATGTATATTACTACTGAAACAATAACAGTGGCATACATTTCACGTTCTGCTAGTATACATAATTTATAACGTAAAACAACATTTTCATTTTAATAGCTTGTTTTCATTATATATCTTAAACTGTATTTACTGTATTTATGATTTTAAAATTATAGTACTGAGGTAATAGTAGTAGATTCAAGTCAATTTCTTAGGTGTCTCGTGTTATATCACTGTCTTATTTTTTAGCTTATTGTTCTCTCTCGCTTAAAATGCGGGTAGTTTGAATTTGATCTTGAATATTAAATTGGCTCTGGAAACTGCAGATTACTTTTTAAGTAAAATATTTTAATAATAATATCTAACCAGCTCACTGAAATATTTACTTAAATTTATATTTCCATTTCTTCGCTCTGGTGTCGAGGTTAAGCGCGGCGTTGAGTTCTGCCACTCAACACGCAATGCCTCCAGAATTCGGCAGAAAGTGGGGAACGGAGTGTCTTAACACTAGGTTCCCTCTGCCTACCCTGCTGTGTGCGGGATACAGCGTGAAGCTAATTTAATTTTTTTTTTAACCAGCTCACAATTTTCTTAAATATCAACATTCATTTTTCATTTCCTCGAGTGCAGATTGAACCTATAACCAGTAGCGTTTGCAGTCACACTTTGTGACTGGCCTCAAAATATTAATATATTATTATAATTCATTTCCCCGAGTGGGGACTGAACCCACAGCTGTCGTGTTTAAAGTCACACGCTTGTGCCACTCCGCCACGACGGCCTCACTAAGTAATTTACGTTTTATGAGAATTTATTTGATTTTGCTCGCAAAATTTATTGTATTTAAAGATATTTAACTATAGACGGTAAGTACACATGTACGACAAGAGCAGTTTTTCCCGCGTAAACTCCGATCTCGTAAATCTTAAAATTTCGTTTTTTTTTACCATCATACAAATAAAAAGCTGAAGATTCAGCCAATTCTCTAAAACAGTTGTATAAAATAACTATTAAACAAAAACTATTTCTCTTCTTCTTCTATAATATTTACTTGTATGTATGTAATTATCGTTTATGTAAGTTTATATTTTAATTATCTATTATTTTTTATTTTCTTATGTATTTATTATATACCTATACTAGAGGGCGCACGCGGCTTCGCCCGCTTATTAGGAGTGAATTCTAAAAAAACCATGTTCAGTAAAATATTTTTAACAGTCTGAATTTAATTTTTTATAAAAATCGGTGGCAATTTAAAGATTTTTCCATATAAACTTTCAACCCCTTATTTGAACCCTTAAGGAGTGAATTCTTAAATACCATGAAACACTTGTTCAATGAAATATTTTTAAGAGTCTGAATTTCAAATTTTATAAAAATCGGTACAGATTAAAATTTTTTTCCTTACAAACTTTCAATCCCGATTTCATCCCTTTAGGGTTAAAATTTTTCAAATTTCCTTCTTAGTGAATGTTCAAAATATGAAAATAAACATCTGCCCAAATTTCACGTTTCTACCATCAGCGGTTACGGCTCTGCGTGCGTCTTACCTCAATCAGTCAGCACAAGTCTTTTTATATATATAGATAAGTAAATTATTATGTAACATATAGCATGTAACGTTTAAGTAAGTCTATTATAGATAATTAGTTCATTTGTACACCAACCTAAAATCCTGTGTGTAAATTCTATGATCTTTTTACTGTAGGGCTTTTCTGTTTAATTGTTTTTGTTCTTTTGTAATTGTTGTTGTTGGTGTAATAAAGACTTAAATAAATAAAATAAATATTAAATATGTCGAACTAAGTACTTTAAATTGATATAACTTTTTTATTTATAAGCCTATTGTAATAAAACAAACTCTATATGTTGATGGAAGCTAAAATTTAATAGTGAAAACAGCATTTAAATTGGTTAAGCCGTCTCTGAGATTAGCAATAACAAATTCACAGACTAACAGACCAACATTTAAAAATTAATTGTTTGTGTTTTTCCTTTAATCAAGGTCCCCAATAACATTTTTTCTTATATATCATCCATGTACTGACGCCAACCCGTTACAATTTTATTATAATACCTTTATATAGAGTACCTTTAGCGTAACTTTTTCTGCAGACTTAAACGGTAAACCAAGTGCTTCTATTATTTTAATTATTTCTTTTCTTTTAACGCGTTTTGCTTTGTACTTGGTCTTGATAATAATACTGATAAGAATTTTATTGTATAATTATAAAGAGTGATAGTTTTATTATTTTTACATTAAAAATAAGAAGTTGAAATTGCACACTTTTAAGTTATAAATTTACTAAAGTAATAAATTGAAGAGAATTGAACATAGGCATTACGAAATCTAGGTAACTGATATATCTACATGTATATAAAATTCTTCTACAACTGATTGACTTACAGAAAACGCACAGAAGAAACTACTATACTTAAAAAGTTGAAATTTAGTATAAAGATAAGTTAGAGTGTATAGGGGAAGATTAAGAGAAGATTTTTCCAAATTCTTAAAGAAATGGGAAAAACTACATACTCTTTAAACATACATGCTCTTTAAAGTTTGTCTATATAAAAATAAATACATCATTATCTATTTCATATTATATTCATAATCCATATAAAACTTAGTCAATAGAAGCGTTGAAATCGCTTATTAAAACTGTCACAGAACCAGAACTAACTTCTTTCTCCGCGATTGCATCGTAACTGCACTTTCTAACTGCACTTGTATTGCAATTACTAAGTTTATCCATGAAACTTCTATAATATAAACGTCCACAATAATAAAAATCATGATACAATAAACAATATGTATATATATGTTTTTCTTTTGTCTACTATTATAATGTTGTATTTTATCATGCAATTATAATGTTGTACTAGCGACCCGCTCGCGGCTTCGCTCGCTTAAACCACAGAATTATTTAATTAACACACTGAATTATGTTCGTGTTTTGATATACCTATAATGTATGTTTGCAACGCAATGAAGATTTTTAATGAGAAAGTTATTAAAACTTTAGGTCGCATTTTCGTACCTCCCATAAGAATCTTCAATTGAATGTTTGAAATAAAAACACAACTTATCGATACTTACAATAAAATCCTAACTCATCGGTGTCTGTACATGGAAGATATTACATTTAACGATGTAATAGCATTGGTCAGTTGGTCTGTTTGTCTGTGCGTTTTTTCACGATAATCTCAGCAGGTTAGGCAGAGGAAACATAGTATTAAGACATTCTGTTCCCCAGTTTCTGCCGAATTCTGGAGGCATTGCGTGTTGAGTGGCAGAACTCAACGCCGCGCTTGTCCTCGACACCAGAGTGAAAACATGGAAATATAAATTTAAGTAAATATTTCATCTCCTCGAGTGGGGATCGAACCCACAACCAGTTTTTACAGTCACACTTCGTGCCGCTGCTCCACAACTGGCCTCAACTGGACTGGACTTTATTTTAATCGGTTCACACAAAGTTAAAACCAGATCCACGCTTTATCCCGCCTTTAGCAGGGCAACTTTGTGTTAAGATATTGCGTATAATGTGTGACTGATGTGCAAAATGAAAATATTACTAAACGAAATGACAATATTATTAAATTATAATTCAATCCAATCAAATCCAAAAAATCAAATCCAAGTGGGAATCGGACCCACACCAGTCGCGTTACAGCCCCAACTTTGTGCCCCTGTGCCGCGACGGCCTTTAACAAAGAAGAGAAGAGAAGCGTCAGCGCTCCTTTTACGGAAATACCATATAGGTAAATTGTAATAGGCTTTAATAGAGTAGTTAAAACTGTGGTTTTATTTAAAGTGGTGCTGACAAAAAAACTCTGTATAATTGAGCATATTTAATATTTCTAGTGATTTTTTGGTTAAAAGATA
>JAATLQ010036280.1:0-36821 GCA_013421005.1 Heliconius erato x Heliconius himera | reverse complement strand
TGTCACTTTGTTATGTTTACTTTTTACATTTATAATCTGTTAAATCAACGATTAAATTTTTAAATTTTTGATTTGTTAAAAAAAAAACAAAATAAAAAAAACTACTTTTATTCATATAACATCCTTGTTTTGTTGTGAATAATGCCTTATGACATCAGTTTCGTAACAAATATTATCAGTATTGTTACTCATCAGTTACGTTACGAATTCGAAAATGTCCACTTTTCTGAGTATGACCCTTATAAGACATATTTGATTAAATTAAACTACATATTCCAAGAAGGGAATAACACTAAAAAGTATTCAGGATTTCTTAGAAAAAAACAAAAATATTATACTTTGAAAGTACTTAAAGCAAAATAGGACACGCTAATTTACATACATTTAAATTTTAGGCTTTTCTATTTATTTCATAAAAATATATTGTTTCCGTATTTAACAAATTTTTTAAATACATTCTGTTGCTTAGTGAACTGTTATTGATCTTGGTTCAAGTAATTTCAATCAATTTCTTACAAAAATAAAATTATTTCTTTTCATAGTTGTGGGACACAAGAAAAATTGTTAGTGGATAAAAAAAAAGAGAAATGCTCTGTTACCTCGCGAATCTCAACGCCACGGAAAAATGCAGTGACGTAGCGAGCATAACTTGGGTCAAAATACGTCTTTAACGCCCCCGGACGAACCGCGATTCTATACTTATACTTGATGTCTGTACTTGGAAGATATACAAGAAAAAATGTTATCGGGGACTTTTATTAATGTAGTGGACCCAAAACAATGAAATTTAAGAATCTTATTTAGAAAACGTATAAAAATTTGAACGTAGCGAGACTCGAACCCGCCGGAAACCGACCAGGCGCTCTGACCACTAAGCCATACGTTCTCGCCAAGCTAAGTCGAAATTCTTATACGCTTGTTACAACTTATTTATGTTGTTAGTATCTCTGTAGGGAGATTTTTACAAATTTCCTCTACCCAAAGATAATTACTAAGAATTATCGTTTAGCAAGAGAGAATATTATTTTTTTTTAATATTTTTTAAACATTTTTAAAGTGTTATTCCACACTTAGGAAAAAAAAAATACTAATTTAGAAAACAGAGTTAAGCGTTTCCTCCTCCGTTCCTCCTTAGGATCCCTTTGACTGTATAAATGAAAAAAATAATATGATATCACTTTCCAATTATTTAAAAACATTGTAGAATAAATACTAGTTAGTAATTCTAAATTTTTGAATTTACAAATTTCAGACAAAATGAACACAAATCATATCAAATTTTTACATCCTAAAAGAGACAGGACTCGGCGTTAACCCAACAAGTAGTGCCTCGAAAATTAGGAGAACAGAAATGTGTTAATAAAATATATTATTTGTTATACATTATTGTTTTGGTGCTGTGGTGTTATGTCATTGTGATTACTTATTTGTATGTGTTTGTAAGTTTACTTTTACAATAGATGATCTATAGTACGTATAACATGATATGTAGATATTAAATAAATTAAAAAAATAACAGTCAACATAATTTATTTATCCATAAAAAATCGCTTTATGTACACTTAGAAAGAAAACTTGGTCTAAAACATATTATATGTGTTATACTGCAAGCATAACATAATTTGCTACTGGTGGTGGTAAAAAAAATAAAATCTAATTTATTCCCGTTACCCGTAGTACCCTCCCTAACCTATCTACGTGTGAAATTTCAACTTTTATTTCAATAAAAAAGTAGTTTCGTTAGTAAAAAGTTTTGTATGGGTAAATTGAACATTTTTAACTTCATGCCTAAATAACTTAATGGCGATTGACTGAAAATTAGATAGTAGTGGATTTGATCCAGACTCGACTTTAGATAAATTTGGCACATACACTCATAACATAAACTCAGTGCTATATTTTAAAGGGGTTACAATAAATATATTTTTTAAATATTATTAGCTATCTATGTAACCAGTCACGGTCGTTTAGAAAAATACCAGTTACGGTCACGGACAATTTTAATCAACTATTTTGTAGACATTGCAACATTTTTTTTACATTTTTAATAAGTTATTAATTTTGACAATAATATATTAAATAATTATATTTTATATATAATTTTATTAGACATATAAAATAATTCAAGGCTTTTTATTAGTTTCACCTTGTATCACGCATATAGTTGGGTATGCAGAGAGACAGACACTCCGTTCAATACGCACCATGCAATTCTTTATTCGAATCTTTCATTCATCTAAATTATGCACTATATATATCCGTAGAGCGTAATAAACATCAATTAATTTATGTATTTCTCATGTGAAATGTGTGCATTTCTCTACAAATTCACATTTACTAAATACATGTTTAATATAATTTCTATCTTTTTAGACTTCTTCTCGCGAATTGAGGACCTTGTAAAAGCTGTGGCTTAGAAGCATTGCATAAATATTGATACCTGAAAAATATAAAACGAATCTATTATTTCTACTATAATCGATAATCATCATAATTTATATACCATCTATATCTATAATATTCTATAATAACATTATAAAGCTTAAAAGATTATTTGACTCAAAGCTTGGCTTGGCTAAAAGCGATCACATTAGGAGCTGCTGGTTCGAATTGAAAAAATCTGTTTGTGTTTCAATATTTCGTTAATCGTTTCTATGTAAGTCACTGTACCTATACCTGTACATATAGTCAAGTGTCACACAATTCTTATATATCATTATTCCCGACTGCTAAGGAAGGGTTATGTTTTTCGCGCGTATCTTGTATTTATATATGTATGTAATATTCTTTATTACCTCATACCTCCAGTTTGTTAATCTTAATAAACTATTGGGCTCTTTTTAGTTTTATGCCGTCGGGGTTTTTGTTTTCAAATATATACTTTTTATTTTAGTAATTTTATTCATTTTCCGATTCTTGCTTTAAATTTAAAAGATCCAATAGATAATATATATAAAGAAATAAAGAAATTGAGAAATAAAGACATATGTATCGAACATTGTTGAAGTTGTATTGATGTGGCACAGTGTTTTACTAATAATAATAGCGCGACGATTGTGAGTTTTTTTCGTTCTCGGAATAAGTAATTTTCATACTTCAGAATAAATAATTTTCATGACTTTGCTCTGGTAACAAGACAGTAAGCGGCGTTGTCTTAACACTACGCTCCATCTGCCTATCCTGCTGCGGGATACAGCGTGAAACATCCTTCTAAAGACATATATGGAACATTTACTTACATATATAAATTACTTCTGTGCAGACCGCCCCGGTGCCGTAGTGCGGTGCGTTCAGGAAGAACGTGAACATGGATAAGATGAGGAACACCACCCACATGATGAAATACGCTCTTATAATTCCAGCACGCTCCTGAAATTAAAATAAATTTGAATTTAAGAAAGGTGAATTTGCTTTAATTTAGAGGACTGTAAACGCGACAGGCTTTAGGTTCGATTTCCACTCGAAGAAATGAAATATTCAATATTTTCATTTTCTTCGTTCTGCTCTCGAGACAAAGCACGGCATTGAGTTCCGCCACTCAACACGGAATGCCTCCAGAATTCAGAAGAAAGTGGCGAGTGGAGCGTCTCAACACTAGGCACCCTCTGCCTACACTGCTACATGCGGGATATAAGGATGAATCAAAAATCTGCATGCAAATTGGGTTATATGTATAAGCCATTAACGTCATATAACATAGCCTATAGCCCTCCTTTATAAAATGTAGACTAACTATTACCAATATATATTTTTAATCTGCACCAGCAGTACCTGAGATTATTGCGTTCAACCAAACAAACCTTTCCTTACTTACCGTCACAACTCCATACACAAAGAAGACATCAAACAAGAACTTGACTAAGAACATCAGTACTAAGATGATCGACATGACGTACAGGCCGGTCAGTGCGGCTTCCGCGTTCAGGTCCCTTACTTCGTGAGCTTCGTACTTGATGGGCTCTATAGTACTAGCTAGTACTATCATTACAACGAATAGCACGAATGAGAGGGTCTGAAATTGAAATTGTTTAGAATTTAGTATATTTTTTATAAATTCTGTAAATAAGTAGAATTGGAAAATAGAAAATTAGTTATACTTTGAATAATATATTTTCGTAATGCTTAAAATATGATCAAAAATATTGATTACATTTTACCAACCAACCCAATTAATGCAGAAAATCAAAATATAATATCTTTTACAAAATCTAAAAATATTCTAAGTTTACTCACTATAAAAATAATTGTTACTATTAAACCATACTAATAAATAAAGCCTATTAATTACACTGTCCAGGATTATATTCAGTTCAGGATAAAATGTATGAAATTAATATCAATCGAATCTAAATGAAAATTAAAAGGAGCAACCGTTGAGTGTCTCGCCGGTACTTTTTCAGCAGAACATTTGAATAAAGAATATTTTGAATTGGAATTATATATGAGTAAGTACTTTACCGCATTTAAACAACCCATCACGATGTTGCCAGTTTTCAAATCGAAGACGAAGCAACAAGTATCTAGCTGAGGCAGCCCCATGTTTAATTAAATCTGAAAAAGAAATAGCAATTGCTAACTTAGTTTCTGTCAAACAAGAACCTGACTACGTTACGGACGTTTTTTTTTGGGGCCAGTCGTGGGGCAGTGGCACAAAGTGTGACTGTAAAACCGACTGGTTGTGGGTTCGATCCCCACTCGAGGAGATGAAATATTTACTTAAATTTATATTTTAATTTCTTCGCTCTGGTGTAGAGGCAAAGCGCGGCGTTGAGTTCCGCCACTCAACACGCCTCCAGAACTGGGCGGAAAGTGGGAAACGGAATGTCTTAACACTAGGTTCTCTCTGTCTACCCTGCTGTGTGCGGGATACAGCGTGAAGCTATTACGGACGGTACTTTGTTATAAATTATTATATTCATTCAAGACACATTGTCTCGAAAACTGAGCGGAAACAAAGAAATCCGGAAAGAAGTTATGGGATATGATGCATGAAGCTAAAACAAATTACTCTGTTTCCGCTTTGTGAGAGTTCTCAACAGAGTCCAATATCGTATTGACTATACTAATATAAATATAGAAAATCCTAATTCATACACTTATGATAGTAAATTCTTTAGATTTTGAATTACGTAGACACTCAAAAATAATAAGTATAGTAAGGTTTTTGAATAAAAATTCACGCTGTGCAACTTGAAGTTGAAAAAAGAGGCCGAATTTTTTGCCGAATTTTCGAGGCCTTGAATGATAGAACTCAACGCCGCACTTTGCCTTCTTCTAAAGTCCGTTCCCCGCCCCCGAATGGGGAACCAAACCTATATACGCTATACTTACAAGAATATATAGCTTATAAATTAGTAATTTATATGCGATATATTATTAGAGGTACATTTTAACGCGACCTTTAGAAAACTAATAGCAATTAGAGCTCACAGGAACTAACCGTATATTTGTAAAAAGAAAATTTATTTAATACACTTATATTTAAACTGGTAAAAAGCTAAAATTAATATAATAAGCTAAAGATAAAGGTAATAAACTAAAGTTAAAGCTAAAATGTCCGCCATTTAAAACCCAGCCTTAGAAAATTAATTGTTGAGTGTTGAACGGAGTGTCTTAACACTAGGTTCTCTCTGCCTAGCTCATGTGTATATGCAAGATACAGGATGCAGCTATTTTATTTCCTTTTTATACACTAACTTAACTGTTTTTGTGCTTAAAATATTTTTATTTATACTCACAGGAGGTATTTTCCTTATATGTCACAAGGAGCGAAGGCTGAAGTTAAAATAGCCGTTGAGTAACGGAGGCAGCAGCCTACGCTTTTGTTGCCAAAGAATAGATACTAAATATAGAAATGCTACTGGTATTAGATTTCTGCAAGTGAAATCATCATGAAATCATATATGTTTTATGATTTTTGAATATAGAAAACTATCAACTACATTCGATTCAACAACAGATTGCGTGTCGAGCGGTGGAACTCAACGCTGAGCTTTGTCTTTATATAGAATCTAAATAATATATTACTAATTTTGACAATTATTTATCTATATATGATTTACTATGAAAGAAAATGCAACAGAATATTTAAAAATATTTAGTATGTACCTGAGTCCTCAGACCAAGACGGTTATTTTCATCCCATTCAGACGAGTTCTACGACTTTATCATTATTATTATTACCTCTGGATATTACCACCTCCTTTCTATTATCTCGGCTGCTTTCGTGTCCAGGTCCGCTTCCGCGATTAATTGACGATTTTTCCTCATAGCAAAGACCTAGTCTAGACAAACAAGCAAAAAATTCAAATATCATAAGAATCCGTTAACAAGCCTTATTGCATATAAAATACTGAATATTATGTATATTTATCTTAAAAATCCTATAAGAAATCGGTCATTAAGTACAATGTCGAGCTGTCTGCGGCTTTGATTTGATATTTACAAAGTTATTGAAATAATTGTAACATTAAAAAGTTAGGACGAGTGCAGTTGTTGCTAAGACTGCTTCGTTGACAGAACAAGGGAATGCGCTGCCTTCTCTTAATTTTTTTGTATAATCTTAATATTGTCTTATAAATGTCCCATTTAAAAAAAAAATACTGGATAGCGTGATTCTTAATAACACATTTTAAGAGACACGATACCTGCGGGTAAAACAATACCACCTTCTTCTTCCTATACCATATTATCTAAATCGATGATGATTTACCTCTATTAAAAAGAAAAATTAAATAAAATCTAATTTGTAATTTTATTTTATGTATTTAATGAGTCCTGTAGTGGCGCAGGGGCAAAAATGTGTAAACGCGACTGGTTGTGCGTTTGAGCCTCACTCGAAGAAATGAAATAGTTATTTAAATTTATATTTTCATTTCTTCGCTCTGGTGTCGAGAAAGCGCTACGTTGAATTCTGCCACTCAATACGTATATCTTCAGATAATGGGAAACGATATGTCTTAACGCTAGGTTCCCCCTGCCGCAGGGTAGGCAGAGGAAATGCGAGAGATGTGTGTGAAATACAACGTGAAGCTGATTTTTTTAAGCATATAATTACAACTTATTAAATTTAACATATTTAGATTGTCTAATTATTCGTTCTGTTCTATTGCTAATCTTTGGTCCACTCCGGCGTCGGCAAGTCTACTATTTTAATCAATGAATCTCTGAAAATGTTTTCAACTCTTTAGTACTAAAAACTTACAAAAGAGGGCGTTGGTAGCTTAATATATAGAATAATTTGATTTTTATCTTTAAGCATCTTTATTTATATTACTAGCGATCCACTCGCGGCTTCGCCCGCTTAAGTTACTGCATTATTTACCTAATGTACTGAATTACGATCCTTAAACAAACGACACAAACAACATAATACTTAAATGGTAAAAACCATAAATAACATAGTAGTTAGTCTACTTACTATTCTTTTATGTAAAAATATTTAAACGAAAGATGAAACCAACTACGTTGCGCTGAAATAATACATTATAATTATTTATAGAGCTCTAAAATACGTGCAATTGCTTCTAAACCTATTTTACTATAGAGCTAGCATTGAAGCATTCTCTCGTTCAGCTCCTTTCTTCTGGCGCTGGGGAACGGCATCAAGGCGTTGGCCTTGTGGCCGTGGTCTCAAGCGGAAACCATCCATATGGGTGCATCATTAGGGGACCCTTTGGCCCTAGGACTGTGTACCTGCCCTAGACCAGATACAGAGAGAGCTTTTTAGTAGGATTGGAAGGATGATCAAATGCCACCTGAGCAGTAAGCTCAGCCAGTTGAGTCAGGGAGGCCCAACTTAAGGCCGTGCGTTGGGATGTCATCGGTGTATAATTCGTAGAGGGCAGGTGACAAAATGCTGCCCTGGGGAATTCCGGCAGCGATCCAATGGCTGCTACACTCTCCACTCTCACAAAAAAGTGTCCTATCAGGTAGGTAGTCGGTAAGGACTTAACTATTATATAGGATTAACTATTGCACGCTCCTTTCGGTTAATCGCTGCTGTAGCGTAGTGACCCGCTCTGGCCATCTGGAGGTTGGTTGAGTGCCCGCTCGCCAAACTGTTTGCTTCGTGGTGCTGGAAAAGTGGGAGTTGGTTTACCGCTTATTTGATCAATAAAAAGTTATTAAAAGCCTAGCCCTGTTAGCTGGCGGGTCGGTTTCCAGGAGGCGCGGGTTCGAGTCCCGCTACGTTCAAATTTTTATACGTTTTCTAAATAAGTATTTTTCTTTCCTAAGTGTGGAATAACACTTTAAAAAATGTTTAAAAAACACTTGTTCTTATTTGGAAAATATTTTTATCAATACTTTTTTTAACTTTTACTGTAAAACTTTTACTGCCTAGTCCCATATGGGACTCTCAAAATTATTATTAAATGCCTAAAAATATATATATTTTTAAATTAAATCTCAGCCAGTCCGTGATGATTAGAATCGTTAATAAACAAAGGAAAAAAACAAACGTACTCCATATTTACCATATGTTAGTTATTTGATACTATTTATTACTTATAAAATTTAATTGATAACCATATTATAGTATCCACTGCCGTATAGGAAAAAGTCACTGCCCCGCTACATCCTGCTAAAAGAGCGATGAATGTACAAAAGAACATCTGGTATAAACTTAAAATCGAAACAATTATCAGTTATAATATAGTATTCATAAAAAGTGCGCGTTTTCAACAAAATTCGTGTAAAAGATTTAATATTTACAATGTTTTAATAAGCTATTTAATTTGATTATTTTTCAAAAGTACTCAGAAAATGTCTAATAATACAGTGGAAATTGACTTCGCGGGTCATGAGTTAGGCAGCCCTGTATTCGAAGAAGTGGCAGTGACTCTGTGGCTGGTGGGAATCTTCTCCTCCACGATGTGCCTGATGCTGCAGAGCTTTCTCTTCATCTGCATACCACAATCGAGGAAATTCGACGAAGTCATAGTCAGCGAGATGACAATTGCCAGAATTATTAACACTATCCTAGAATTCTACATAATATATTATTCAGCGAATGAAAATTATATAGTGCGTGTCAGTGCTTATTTAATATACATGCATTCGGACTTGGTTATGTTGTGTTTCATGTTCATTTTTACTAAGCACCTCTACAATAAAATCGTTGTTGTATTTCCCATGGTCACTTACAATTTGTCAATCACATCTTTATTAACTTGGCTCACTCCTCTTCCCATATCGTTTTTAGGACCGATTTTATTAGAAATTAACAGTGAATATTATTCTATATTCTTAAATATCTACACTCATGTAAAGTTTTTTATCTGTATATTAAATGCGTTGGTCTTCGTCGAGATTATTCGTGTGGCGTTCAGAAGAAACACTTTTTTGAAGACTGCCATTATAACGTTTGTTCTTGTAACCGTGACCAGCCTGCAAGTGCTTGTGACGGATTTAGTTAATTACTACTATGAATATATACGCAGTCGCTGCCTCCTATTAGTGTTTTGTGTGATAAATTCCTTCCAAGTTCTCGTTTTGACTGGAATATTTATAATATTGGTTAAGAAGAAAAGTAATGATTCTGTGTTACGTAGAATCTCAATTAAATTGAACTATCTTAAACCATCTTTTGTGTAAATTAGTTTAAAGTATTAGGCTGAAAACGGTACGATAATTTGTAAAAAAATAGAAAAAAGAAAAGAAAAAAGAATCCACGACTTGAAAAGGGAAAAACAAATTAAATTAGTCACTTTGAAGTGCTGCATGTAATCGTAAAAGTAATTTTGGTATCTTTCTGCGCTAATATGAGACAAAGTATTGTTCGTCACCGCACCACCTCAAAATATTTAAATTTTTGTATTTTTTTATTTTAGATTATAGCCTTTTCACAAATTTTAACTTGATACATATAAGTACAATAATAATTTCTTCTTTTCTTTTTTCACCTTTGCCTTGTATTCCGAATGCAACAGGTTAGTCAGAGAGTGCCTAGTGTTAAGATACTACGCTCCCCAAATTCCGCCGAATTCTGGAGAAATTGCGAGTTAATTGGCGTGGGACTCAACGCCTCGCTTCGCTTTGATACCAAATCGAAGAAATGAAAATATTAAATATGTCATTTCCTCGAGTGGGAATTGAACCGACAACCCGTCATGTTTACAGTCATGACATGCTTGTGCCTCCGCGCCACCACTGGCCTCGACTTTCTTTTCTACCCTCGGAAAGCATAACTTTGACGTAGTCGGGTAATAAATAAGAAATGTGAGTGTATTTCTAAAGTTTTATTTAATTAACATTATTAATACCATAAGTTATTTACTTACAATATTTATATTAATCTCATAAATAATTGTTTTTGGACAACACAATTATAATTTAATTTAATCTTGTATTAACATTTTTAAGCTGAATTGTAATTAGAATCCAACATCCTAACGTAGTGACTCCTGATGACGAGGAGAAAATAGGCACTAAATACTGAAACAAACAAATATATAAATATTACTTTTATTTATCATCCTTTATAGCGTTTTTGTTTTAATATACTTACTACCAAATAGTTTTCTTTTAACTTCACGCTGTGTCTCGTACATAGTAGCGTAGGCAGGGAAACTTAAGATATTCTTTTCCCACGAACCTACATCAAATGGGAATCGAACCCACAACTGTCGCGTTTACTCGCTGAAGAAATCACGACATCGGCGAACACTATAATTAAATGTGAGTATTTTTTTTTAAATAAACATACATTTTATCACACTCTGTTTTTACTCCGTTTTCTATAAATGTATTGATGTTCTCCATTTGTCGCCAGTTTAAATATATTTTACTGAACCAGTGAAAAAATATATATTTCAAAATATTGCTATTTCCCTGAAGCAAGGAATTCTTAGAGAAAAACTTTCACAATTAATGAATTTTATATTTTACAATTTTTCCGTTTTGGCAAAGTGTGATAGCGTCTGGCTGTAGAACAACGGTTGCTGGTTCCATCCCCACACGGCGGCATGATATTATATATATAGTTTATTTTAATTTCTTCATTTTAAGACAAAAAGCGAAAATTCCAGAAAAAAGCCGTGAAGCTCTTCTTGTTTAAAGACAGTAGAATGCGAACTAGCCTTGCATTGCCATTGCGATAGCTGTATTACCAATGGCAACTAAAAATGTATTCTAAATTTCAACTCTAACGTCAAAATTTATCAAATTTCACTTGCAAGATTTCAGTAATAAAATTAACTGACTGGCAACCAATAGGACAAATGACTAGAGAACTATAAGCTTACAAAAAAACTTCTAATAAAATACTATTTAAGAAAATTATTTTTTTTCTTTACAGTAGTTATTTCATAAGCATAGAATACACTTGAAAGAACTACTAGTAAAGAATAACAAAGGTAATACTTACATATTTCGATAATTCTTCCAATAATATCGGCTGCGTTGGGGGTCGATGTCGATACTCCCACAATAAATAATATTATGTAAATTATTAAGAACACCAAGCCGTAGATAAGGTACGCCTTCACGTGGCCAGGTTTTTCCTATAAATAAAATAAAAGTGAGGACTTTCAGGTTGCTCAAACTCTCAAACAGGGTTAAGCATAGCCACCTTAAATAGATCTTGACCTCGATGTGTGAGTCGAGGTATACCGTGACGGTACAGTTCATAAACTTTTCACTTTCTTATTAAAACGGCCACTACCAAACTCCACGAGTGCAGTCTCACTAACTATAGGCCATATCCTCAGCCTATCAACTTTAATAAAACTTGAAGCTATAGAAAGGCCAAAAAATGTGAGATCATAAATCTATTAGAATTATAGGAATCCTATCATGTTCATAAGAATGAAACGATGCGTATTAGGGGAGCGTCAAACTGCAATAGCAATAGTTGTAGTTTCCATCTTAATTTATTTTTATTTCGTCATTTCATCATTCTACATTCAATGTCTCGTAAATTGCGAGTAAAAATGGGAAACGAATTCGTGCCTATGCAGGAAATAGAAAAAAACCGGACAAGCGCGTCCATCCGTCCGTCTGTTTGTCTGTCTGTCTGTCAAGTGTTAAGTTTATCTGAGGAACGCTTGGAGATATCGAGTTGAAATTAAATCATATACTCAGATCTACGGTCCCTTGATTTCCAGAAAAATCATATTTCTACGTTTACTTAAAAAATATATGGTCGTTTATATCGCTTCTATATACAAGAAACGCTAAACACCATAAAAGAAATCAAAATGAATAGGATACTTCCGGTTGACCTGGACTAATGAAATTTGGCAGCTGGAACTGAACTCAAATTGATATATATATCCATTAATATTCTTATTACTCACCTTATGCAGTCCAATAAGCAAAGCAATGGTGAACGCCAAGAAAATCAACACAAATATCAGGAGTACAGCACTGACTGCAATGACGACGGCCCCGGCGCCGCCGTCCTCGAAGTCCGAGTTCGTTATCACGATACCAGCGCTCAGCGACAGGATTGCTGTTACTGTTATTATTATATTTGCGATCTGAAATAGTTATTTATTTACATATATATTGATCTATCTATAGCTTGAGATAGTTGTAGGTTTGATTCCCATACAAGGGAATTAATTATTTCCTCGCTTTGGTAACAAGAGGCGTAGGCTTTAAGTAGATACATACATTCAACATCTCTCTAGATATCCCCGAAAAGCGTGAAATTAGATTATATTAATTTTAAATTTATTTATAATATATTTAAAGAATGGAGTGGAAATGGCAGGCATAAACCATCTTCCATAATTTTTATTTTAATTTAACAAAAAGTACAAAATTTATTGTTTAAGTATAAAAGTTGTTAGATCTTACAAGATTTAGGTATCCGATAATCAAGCTGCCCGTTCTCAACGGTACGCAGAAACAACAGGAGTCCAACACTATCATGTTTAATGATTATCTGTAAAAAAAATAAAAAATCCAATCAGCTGCATGCTGTATCCCGCACACAGCAGGGTAGGCAGAGGGAAACTAGTGTTAAGACACTCCGTTTCCCACTTTCTGCTGAATTCTGGAGGCATTGCGTGTTGAGTGGCAGAACTCAACGCCGCGCTTAGCCTCGTCTAAAAAAATATTTTCTACAAATCTCAAGGCCACTCTACGAATGATTTATTGAGTTTCGTACCTGGAAAGGAAAAAAATGGAGCCCTTATAAAATTACTTTGTTGTCCGTATGTCTGTCTGTTTGTTTGTCCTTGTATCAATACCATTTTTCTCAAGAATGCGTAAAAGCTTCTTCTAAGTCAATTCAATCAAAAGACAATCGTAATCTAAAAATATTGAAAAAAGAAAAAGATTCCAGACTCCGTTTATAGGAGGCGCGGGTTCGAGTCCTGTTACGTTCAAATTTTTATACGTTTTCTAAATAAGTAAAAGAAAAAGAATTACAAAATAAATTTTAAAACATTTAAAAATATTTTACAGTTCTTAGTGTAGTACAATTATGAATAACTTCATTAGAATAGTTATTAACCCAATATCACGTGGTATTTAATACTTACATACTTACTAATAAAATATATAAGTCATTAAAAGGCAATCTTAAATAAATTAAAAACATCGTTAAAAATAAATTACCTCTTTGTCTCAGTTTGTGAAAGAATAGTTAATTTTATTTTGGGTGGATATAAATTCTTTATATCTTTTTACGTACAACATATAGTAGAAGTTAAAAATTAAATAAAATCAGCTTCACGCTGTATCCCGCACACAGCAGGGTAGGCAGATGGAACTTAGTGCTAAGACATTCCGTTCCTCACTTTCCGCCTTTCTTTCGTTTAGAACTAGACGCCGCGCTTTGCCTCGACACCAGAGCGAAGAAATTAAAATATCCATGTAAATAAATATTTCACATCCTCGAGTGGGATCAAACCCACAACCAGTCGATTTCATAGTCACACTTTGAGCCCCTGCGCCACGACTGCTCTAGAGGAAGGTAGGTTTTGCACATCAAAGAACTTACCACCGATTCACTAAAGTTACTGTTTAAAATCTTAGTCTTAGGTGAACCGGCGTAAAAGAAAAGTCAGCAGGACTCTTTTCAGATCATTTTTTTACCGATTTACACTTATTTATCATCGACAATGATACCTTTGAAATAGACTGGAGTGAGCATTTTACTCCCAAGGTGTGATATCATTTATAAAATCATTAATTTGGTAATAACCTTCATCACACAAACGTATTTTTAGAACAATCTCTGTTGTTTTCTTGGATGCTTTTGTAAAAGCGTACACATTGTGCCATAAAAGAATTACGAACTCGGTCCAAACAAGTTACAGACGCAATAAGCTTGACAAGAGATATAGAGAGAGCCACACAAACGAAACAGAAAAAATAATTCTTATTGGGCAATTAATTAGAAGCAATTAAAATCTTGAAAGAAGAGAACAATTAAATTATAGAAGAAAATCTTTTTTGTTTCCGCACATGGCCTACCCTAGGCAAGGGGAACCTGGTAACCTAGTGTTAATACACTCCATTTTATTCAAGATCCTTTCTTTATGAAATAGGGAACTTCATAGTGAAATTGAGAAGCATTGCATGCTCAGTTGCCGACGTCAACACCGAGCAAGACCCACGAACCAAAGCAAGAAAATGAAAATATTAAATATTTCATTCTCCCAAATGAGAATCGAACCCACAACCTGTCTGGTTTATAGCCGGACGCTTGTACCCTTGCGCTACAACTGGCTTTAAAACAAAAATAAATCTTAGTAGGTATTAATAAATGTACTGAAATAATTATATATTATTACTAGCGGCTCGCCCACGGCTTCGCCCGCCTAAAATACATGATTATTGATTTAATAAGCAGAATTGATTGACAACTATAATGATTCTAATATGATTTTTTACGACATTATCATCAAAGAATTTTTGATTGTTTTAAATAAAAAAATACGACCATTGTTGATATTTGATATTTATAAAATATACATAAAGCTAATCATTTATTACACGTATATGGTTTGTGAATTTATCTTCTTTTTACCTATATAATATACCCTGTTAAATGTGCTGATGTCAGTGAATAATTTAATTTACTCATTCAGAAACAGCCTTAAATGTTAAAATATTGATTTGAAGGATTCATAATATTCTTTGTAATATAACTGTAATAATTGCATATCATGCATATCCTGTACAGCCTGTTTTTAAATTAGTTACATATATTATATGAACGAACCAACTAAAAATTCTTTGTATTTACTTGATATTTCTTTCAAGATCGTTCTTTATCTCTATGTTGAATTAATTACGACTTATTTCAAATGACGATAACTTTTTTTTAATGAACCGATTTTGATGAACTAAACTTGAGTAGTTAAGTTGAGTTAAAACAAAGCAATTGGTGAAATTTTCAAGTAAATCGGTTCAGTAATTTCAGAGAAAAATGTGGACAAAAATATGTCGACAGACAGACAAACAGACAAGAAATTCAAAATTTCTATTATTCATTTTAAGTGTCCCGCTATCCATTTCAGTCAAAATTACTAAATGTACAGACAAAATATTTTTACTGTCTTATTATATATAGAGATAATTACGCGCATTAACACATTAAACATATTTATACATAGATATATTGATATATTCCATTAAGACATTATTTTTTTTCTTTAAATTTAATAACCATATTAATGTCATCGAAATCAGAATAAAAACTCACAGTGACATAGCACTTCGTTCTAAATTTACAATATATTATAAATCGTCATATATAATTTTTCATTTAAAATAAAAAAAGAAATCACTAACATAAATAAAAAAATATATTTTTTAAAATAATTAATACCTGTACTAATTTCCTCAAAAGAAACGATTTCGAAGCTACTCGCCAATAGCTAGTCTAAATCACTACTGCACCCAATAGAACTTAACGTGTATAGTAACTTTGTTAAAACATGTTATCATTAATATTGTTAAGTGTTGATAAGTATATATACGTAGAAATAGCAGCATACGTACGTCTTTCTCTATGATAGGGCCTGAGGTAAATTACCTGATGACTTATCCCATTAAGAATCGTTTAGGTAACAAGAATAGAGGGAAAAGATTAAACAAAAATATGTGTTATATTTCTTTTGTCTCTCGATGTATCCCGCACATAGCAGGGTAAGCTGAGGGAACCTTGGACTTTTATGTTAAGACACTCCGTTCCCGTTAAGACGCTTTCGTTCCCCACTTTCCTCTGACAGTGGAGTCATTTTGTAATATTTTTATTATCATGTGTTGGCTTCACATTTTTTCTCGCAGATTCTAGCGATATTAATACGTGGCTAACATGCCTACCGTCTATAAACTAAAAAAAATGCATTTGAAGGATCGGCAAATGGATGATTTTTTGTTTGAAACAGCTGTCTGTCAATAAAGGCCTCCTGCTAAACTGGTCCATACCGGATCAGCTATTTTTTATGTCATCTTTCTAGATATATACGGGATACAGCGTAGAGCTGGTATTTATGTGCTGGTGTTGTGTATCCCGCACATAGTATTAGTAGTAGTAGAAGGAAGAACGAAAGAAAGCCCGCGCTTTGCCTCCATATCAAAGTAAGAAAAATATTTCGTTTCCTCGAATGGGGATCGAACCAGTCGCGTTTATAGTCAGTTTATATACACTTGTGACTGGCCTCAAATATTCATATTATTATTTAATATTTAATTTTAATAAATTACACAAATATATGTATACTAATGTAATGGTACTTCCCGATATTCCAATAACACTAGTACTTAACGCTTTCGCTATTTTCTGTTTCAAGTACTTTGAGCTGAAAGATAAGATTCTATGGAAATTGTAAAATGAGTTATGATTGTACTATTTCCTTAATAAATACAAAAGTGTTTTACTCTGCTCGACAAGCCGCGGCGTTAACTTCCGGAACTCTATGTGCAATGTCTCGGGCATCGTATGGGAAGTAGAGTACGGAGCGTCTTAACACGAGGTTCCCTTTGTGTACCCTCCTATACAGGAAAATATAAACCTACTTTTTTGTGCCTCCTGGAAACCGACCAGGTCGCTTTTCAGGAGGCGCGGGTTCAAGTCCCGCTACGTTCAAATTTTTATAACCTAACTTAGCTTCACGCTTTATCCCTAGCGGGGTCAGAGAGAACGGAGCGCCAAACGCTACAGTACTTGGGGGTCCAAGATGGAATACTTGCGTCCGTAGCGACCCCTGCCAGCCCTTACGAGGGCTGCAACGTTCCATTGGCCACGTGCAACTCGCTAGAGTGCACTGATAGGGCGTCAAGTGGCGACGAATGCGGCGTTGGGGACCGCCACCCAACACGCCATGTCCAAAACGGCGGGAGGTGGAGGACGGAGCTACAATTTTTTATACGTTTTCTAAATAAGTATTTTTCTTTCCTAAGTGTGAATTAACACTTTAAAAACGTTAAAAATAAACATACCTAGCCTATTTACATATAAACGCGTCTTGTCCCGTATATAAATTTACTGTCAACTTTATTATTTACAAATATTAACGCCATTTTACAGTTTCACGAATTTTCTGAAACGCAATGGTCATAGATTCGATTCTCGCTTCGAATAATATTTTTATCAAAAAATAATATTTAAAGACCATTGTGGCGTAATCTTTGTAAGTTCGATCCATGCTCATTGTCGAACAATATCTACAAGTGATGGACTGTACAAATACACACCAGGCATACATTACGGTGAAAAAGGCGTGCGCAGATTTGATTTCAGGATTTTCTCTTAGATTTTAATTATTTTCTTCGCCAGTAAACTGTAAACAATGTGCAAAAGTTCAGAAAACCTAACTTCAGGACGGCCATAGGTTGACTGTATTTACTGCATGAGTTAATTATAAAGTAGCAGCAGGCAGAGTTTATCTATACATCTGTCTGTCTTTTTCTCTAGTCAGTCTGTCTGTGACGAAATAAGGGCCAAACCGCTGATCTGATTGTGATTAAATTTCATGTAGAAATATTTCAGGGTAGGGATGGATATAGCTTACTTTTTTAATTCTCATATTATATTGTAATTTTCTCGATATAAAGGGGAGAGGGGGGTAGATTTTGAAACTTTGTGTCATATCTAACAATGTTACAGTTCTTAACTTCCTTACTATTTCACAATGCTTAATTCAACTATTGTGCTACAAAATCATAGCATCATATGTAGAAAAATAAATAAGTTAAAGGTGCAATATCAATTTTAGTAGCAGTAGTTAAATGTTCAAAGCTGCCCCCCTCCCCGGGTAGCTTTTAACTATTACACTGTTTTAACTACTCTATAAAAGCCTAATACAAGTTTCTTTTCCTAAAAATGTAAAAGTGTTTTTAAGTAGGTATTGGCGGCAAAGTTCAAAGTTACTTATTTAGAAAACGTATAAAATTTTTAACGTAGCGGGACTTGAACCCGCGCCTCCTGGAAACTGACGCCTGGTTGGCTCTGACCACTAAGCCATACGTTCTCATCAAGCTACTTCGAAATTTTCATACGCTTGTTACACCTTTTTTATGTTGTTAGCATCTCTGTAGGGAGATTTTTACAAATTTCCGCTACCCAAAGATAATTACTAAGAATTATCGTTTGGCAAGAGAGAATACTATTTTTTAAATATTTTTAAACATTTTTAAAGTGTTATTCCACACTTAGGAAAGAAAATTGGTCGGTTTCCAGGAGGCGCGGGTTCGAGTCCCGCTACGTTCAAATTTTTATACGTTTTCTAAATAAGTATTTTTCTTTCCTAAGTGTGGAATAACACTTTAAAAAATGTTTAAAAAAAAGAATATAAATTATCAAAGAATACATATATTTCAGCCCGTTGATTAAATTTGTATATATTTTTTCAGCTACTGAACTTCAGTAAAAACGGAAAAGTTTAAAAGATTCTTATAACGGAGAACGGGTAAAAGAAAAGAACTGTGCCAGTGATTCCGGGGCTAAACCCAGAAAACAATATGTGTACTTTAAACGATTGTCATTTTTACAAATTTTGACCGAAATCAGACCGCCAAGTCGACCTACACTTGCTGAGGAATACTACTCTGAAGACTCTTCCGAATCTTTTGTAATACCAAAATCAAAAAGGCTTAAAACAAGTGATGATGCGCAAATCAAAGTTGTGGCCGTTTATATCGCAAAAAACGGATATTTCGACACTATCAAGGGAATCAAATCTTATAAGGTACTTTCGGTTGACCTAGAATTATGAAATTTAGTAAATAGCATCTACAGGGAGTATTAGTTCAGAAAAAAATTTGAAAACTATACATTTGTGCTTAAATCCTAAAAAATAATAGCCTTAAAATGGTAAGATTTGGTATAAAGCCACTAGTTCAAGTGAGGTATCAGATGAAAGGGCTATTTCTAAGCAAAGCCTAAATTTCAAAACCCCGACTCGCGCTTGTCCGGTTCTTTTTCTTAGCCTATCCCCGTCCACTGTTGAACGTAGGCCTCCCTCCTGACAGCTCATAATTATATTAGTTCCTACAAGCAGGCGAAGCCGCGAGCGGCTAGTATTAACTGCAAATATAACTAGACAGTAGAAGTATGTTTAAATATAGCTTTAAATTATATTAGCAGTTACATAAATACTTACACATTTGACGGTTTCTGTCAATCTATTCGGGGAGAATAATTATTATTTAATTTATTATTTCCGCTTTACGCTGTATCCTGCACACAGCAGTCAGAGGAAACCTAGTGTTAACACTTTTCGCCGAACTTTGGGGCATAACGTGTTGAATGGTGGAACTCAACGCCGCGATTGTCTTCGACATCAGAGCGAAGAATGGGTATTTCTCTTTCTTTGCTAAATTCGCAAAATTTAAATAAATATGTTAATTTCACGAGTGGGGATCGCACTCACAGCAAGTCGCGTTTATAGTTACACTTTGTACCCAAAGGGGCACTGTAAAAAGTGTATCTGTAAACGCCTGGCGCAGGCCATGACAGGCCTCACCAGAGTAAATATACCTTATATATTTGGGCGGAACGAGACGAACGTGAAGCTTTTTTTTTAGTAACACGCTATATCAATCCATGTAAGCCCGTGCACGTAGCAGGTGCGGGTTGAGCGACGTGTTTTGCCTTATTTACCAATTTGAGTAAATGACAATGTAAAATATATCATTCCCTCGAGTGGGAATGGAAACAACAACATTTCGCATTTACAGTTGCCCGCCTATGCCCCTGCGCCACAACTGGCCTCGCCTGAGTAAATATTATTAACATCAAATGATCAAATAAGTAATTTTGCAAAGATCTTTTGAAAGGCGTTATTATAAATATCTTTCATAAGACATAATATAAATTAAATTGAAGTGTCTCTCTGTAGTTACAAAATAACTGTGTTTTTTCAAGTACTTTTCACTTGAAAAAACACAGAAATACTTAAACACAAAAATCTAATTTCAAATGTTTATCCGTCTATCGTTCTATTTGTCTGGGTTTATTCACACCACCTACCATCTTTTAGATAATATTATTTATGTATGAAGTAACCAAACGATGTTCTATTAAATATGTACATGTTTAGCGACGAACCAAATACAATGAAATCACAGAAGGTTTAATTTAAGTGTATTGTTGTAAAGTATAACCATACTAAAAAAATTAACCAGTTTTCCCTAACTAATACAGTTAAATCATATTAAATATGTATTTGTATAGGTTAAATTCAATCTACTACTATCTTCAATACAAAAAATATATATATTTGTTAAAAATTATGCATATATTGAACTAACTGCTACCAAAAATCATCATCATCAGGGTAGGCAGAGGGACCTAGTATTAATACACTCCGTTCCCCCCTTTTCGCCGCATTCTGGAGACATTGCGTGTTGAGTGGCGAGACTCAACGCCGCGTTTTGCCTCTACACCAGACCGAAGAAATGGAAATATAAATTGAAATAAATATTTCATCTCCTCGAGTGGGATCGAACCCACAACCAGTCGGTTTTACTGTCACACATTGTGCCTCTGCGCCACGACTGGCCTGTACCAAAAACATACATATATTAAAACAAAACACACATCTTGTTGTTCGGAAGCAATCAAAACGTTTTATTTTAATGACTGTGAGCAAGGACAGGCAGTAAGTAGGAAGCGCTAGTGCGCGGCCGACTGTACACCACAACCGACCTATATTTAGTACTGTGCCTTAATTTACGCGTAAATAAAAAACAACACAAAACAAAAATAACAATAAATAATTAGAAAAATATAAATATTATAAATAAAGATTTTATTTCTTAAATCCTCTAATATATGGTGAAGCAAAATATATAAATACATATAGAAGTAATTGTGTAAATACGTCTGAATTTTTGTTTTTTTTTTAATGTATGAACTATAGTGATGTGTGTTTAAGCAATAATGTGACATAGTTCTATGTGGGAGCTGGTTATTTATAGTGCAAAATCAAAATAGAACTGAATGACTGACTGAATTTTCTTTGAAAGTAAGGAAATTTTACTTTTACTCTATATAAATAAAACCTAAATTAATGAAAAATATTGTATTGTTCTAATATAAAAAATCTAAATTGCTTATAGTGAAATAAATTTGTTATATTTCGTAAAAAGAGAACGAATGTATAAATAGTGACGTTCCAGCTGTTAATACATGAGTCATCGTTCATATAATAATTTTGTTTTCTATTGAAAATACTATATAAATAAGTGAATTTTCTAAAAAAAATAACAATGTGATATTATGTTTGAAATCAACATAATGTGAACAAAATAAAGATGTAATTTCAAATGCGAGTATGATTGTTATCTATGAATTAAAATTACGTGACAGAGAGCGGCCCACTCGCGGCTTCGCCCGCATATAACTTATAATTATTTTATTATGCTGCATTAACCATAAGATATAGATAACAGGGCGTTGAATTGTTTTAAATTTTCATTTTCTCAAAAAGTATACGTTCAAATTACATGCTATAAAAGCCAAAGAATATCTTCGTAAAATTTCCTTGATGATGGTGTAATTTTCGCTCGTAAGTTTCAATTTCTTTATAAAATATAAAACGTTGAAATATCACCTTGCAATTATCAATTATTTTTTTGTCACAAAATGCCTTATTGTGGCATATTCCCGACTGCTAAGGAAGGGTTATGTTTTTCGCGCGTATCTTGTATATATGTATGTATGTAGTATTCTTTATTACCTCATATCTCCAGAAATTGCTGAACGGATTTATATATTTGAGGTATCGTTAGATTCGTATTAGCTGCCCTAGTGTTCTTAGGTAGGTAACGTTAAAAAAAAACAATCACGGCGGCTGTGGGACGCCATTGGGCTTAGTGAAAAAAAAAATCATTTCGAATACCACAATATGGGTATCAAATTCAAGAGCTCAATACGAGGATTTCAAAAATGTATATAGGTAATGATTATCATTACCATAGTGAATCCTAACAAAAAAGTGAAAAATAAAAAAATATTTGTAAAAACAAAAACCCCGACTGCATAAAACTAAAAAGAAAATAAACAAGCCCAATAGGTTATTAGGATTAATAGTCGGGACCTATCTTTACCAGGAACCCCGTAAAATTTAAAGAGGTCTCGACTGTTAATCCTAATAAAGTATTGGGATTGTTTATTGTCTTTTTAGTTTTATGCAGTCGGGGCTTTTGTTTTTACAAATATTTATTTTTATAACAGATAGATACAGTGTCTCGCTGACTTTTTTTAGTACTAATAAAATAACATTTCTTCCATACAATATACTGACATATATTTAACTATCTTTGCAGCGCAAGCGCTTAAAGCAATTCGATGGCGTTAATTATTATTGTTATTTCGGTATTTAAAACTATCCAAGACTTGCATAATAGTCTTTAGTTATTAACTCTACTTACTAAACTAAAGCTTTCCAAACATACAAAACCAAACATAAGTAAATCGGACCAGAAGATCCAGAGATCCTTAGCGTTTAAACAAACAAAATAAACAAACAAACAAATTCTTCCGCTTTATTATATTAGTACAGATTGAAGCCGTCGTGACGTAGTGGCACAAACGTGTGACTATATGCGATTGTTATAGGTTCGATTCTCACTTAGCTGAATGAACTATATATTTCAATATTTTCATATTCTTGCTCTGGTAACAAGGTATAACGCAGCATTGAGTTCTGCCACTTTACACACAATACCTCGAGAGAGTTGGTAGAAAGTGAGAAACGGAAGTGTATTGATGGGAACAGAGTGGCTTAACACTATGTTCTCAGATTCCTTCTACCCTCGCTATGTGCAGTATATAGCAAATACAGTGGGAAAATGACAACATTCCATTACTTCAAGGGATAATCGAACCAATAACCGTCGGTCGTGCTTACATTTACCTCAATTTATTTAAAAAAAAAACAAACATATATATAAAATCATATTCAACTAATATCTAATTTCTATAAGAAACCAAGGACGTAATAGCGCAATTAATCTTAACAATATCGTAAATATCCGGCGCCGCTCCATGACTAGTAATAAAGACAGCAGATTATATGGCACAAGGACGAATCTCGCATTTGGAAAACAACAAAGATATTCAAGGATATAACTAGAAATTTATGACGCCATAATATAGTAGTTTTGGATAGTGACACTGAAAACGGTGTTAAAAAAGTTGCCTCACTCTTTTTTTCGCATATGAGGGTAAGGAGAGGCAGCATAGTGGTAAAACACTACGGTCCTTACGTTAAGTGGCGGAACTTAACGCCTTTGTCGACCCGTGCAGACAAATTAAATTATTTAAATATAATGACTAGGAGAAGAGTTTTTTTTTCACAAAAAAACAAAGCGCGACGTTAAGTCTTGCTACTCACACACAATATCTCAAAAATTGGGCGGAAAATAGGTAACGGAGTGTTCTCACTTAATTCACCTTGCCTACCTACCTACCCTGCTACATGCGGGATACAGCGTGAAGCGAAAACAAAAGGAGAAATAGATAAGGAAAAGAATTTACAACATTAACTTATTATATTAATCACGTCCAAAGTTCAATTATAAATGTTACAGTAGAACACATAAATTAAAACAAAATATTGTAATTAATCTATACGAACAAGAGTGTAAGTTTTGTATGAAGGCGCCTTTATGGCGACTGAAATAACCGTGGCCTGCTCCGAATGCCGTCACATCCAGATCCACATTGTTCTATATTTGCCCAGTTTAATATACTTGTAATAATGACGACATCACAGCGTTGGAATGTATTTCATTGAACGCGATAGTTGTGGGTTCGAAACTCATATATTTTTAGTCTATTTTTAGGGAGCAATTATCTCCCTACTAGAGAGGGAACCAATAGTAAACATATATTATTTTTGGAGTTTAAAACTTAGCATATATTAATTATACAATAGATTTTATTAGATTTTGTTCGGTGTATTTAGTAGTTACCTATGCGTGAAAGGGGTCTGAATGAGTGTATGTTCATATACATGGATGTGGAATCATATGTTATCTGGGGATAAGGTATCATATTTTTGGGTGTGTGAATGCATTTGTGGATGTAAAATCACGAATATAGATAATTTTAACATTTTTAAAGTGTTATTCCACACTTAGGAAAGAAATCTGGTCGGTTTCCAGGAGGCGCGAGTTCGAGTCCCGTATTACGTATAAAAATTTGAACGTAGCGGGACTCGAACCCGCGTCTCCTGGAAACCAGGAGAAACGACCAGGCGCTCTGACCACTAAACCATACGTTCTCATCGAGCTACGTCGAAATTTATCAGTTTCTCATATGAACCTGGAAGCGTTGAGCGTTAAGCGTGCACATATCCAGATCCACGATCCCTTGAGCACAAAAAATTGGCTCCTAAGTTAGAAGCCAACTTTTTGTTGCATTTTGTTCGAAACGCGCCCCGTAATCTAAACGTATACCTAGCGCCTGTGATGAAGTGTTTTAACACTCTTTCTCTATCCTCCTATATATGAAAGGAATATACAGCGTAAAGAGAAAAAAAATATTTTTTAAACATTTGAACTTTAAAATATTAGACAATAATTAATAAATAATGATTAAAAATGTACTTAAATATTATATTTATTCATACACATATGTACCGAAGTACAACCTTATATAACCACTTAAAAGGTTATACTTTGTATATTGTAAAATAAAGTAACATTATTTACTTTGTTGATTAATATTTTACAGATAACATATTACCTTCTTAATTGTTCTCTTTTTTAAATGTTTATAGAAAATGATAATCTATTATGTCAAGTTATTATAAAATCGTAACGCTGTTAACATAGCCTAGCAGCATACGACATGCACACAGTGGTTGTAAGTTCGATTTTGTGGTAAAAAATCAGTTACCTAATCACTTAACTTATTTTTATAAACTGAAAGAGGAGTATACAATTATCCTTAACCAGACATTTTTGTCTCCTATTAAACAAATAATTAAAATGTTATGTCAAAAGATACCAATGATGCCTGTTTCGTAAGATCTAAATACTTAATAACAATAGGTTCTTAATAGAAAGTCTGTGATTTGTAATATTTAATGAACGATTTCGTTAATCAAAGTATTTAAAATTGTTATTTCTTCATGTTTTTTATTTGTTTATATATAACTGGAGGGTTAAAAATTAGATGATTTTTTGTAGTCAATGTTAGAAATATCACAAAAACAAATTGTTTGTAAAATGTCCAATATTAAAGGTTACGTTATACTGTTTTATTTTAAATATAATATTGTATTTCTTATAAAGTTTGATTATCCTATTTTCAGAAACACGATGGCGTTGCCGATGCTTAGGCGGTGTTGCGGCTGTTTATCATTAGAGAAAGGTGGCCTTTTGCTTTGTGTGTTGTCAACAGTAAGTTAAATTAAATTTTAAAATATTAAACTGTTTTATATTATTTTTATGTATCGAAGTAATAATAAATGGCTTCTAATAAGTAATATTTTTACATAAAGAGTAAATGCAACATGCATAAGTAAATGTCTATAAAAATCTTATGTATCAAAATTATTAAAATTTGTCTTTCTAATGGTTACTACAACTTATAACTTATAAACTTATAAGTAAGCAAAATAATGGACACTACAAAATGTTTAGACACTAACCAAAATATCCTTAATTTTTCAGTTTGCGTGTATAGCAGCTATAGTTGGAGGTTCCTGGAGTCTTCCCAGGCATAGAGAGAGGGAACAAGAGGACAATCTTATTTCTATGACATTGGTCATGTTTGCCACCCTCTCCGCTATTAGCAATATAGTTGCTCTTGTTGGCATTGGAAGAGTAAGTGTGAATAATTTTTGCGATAACTAGGTGTTAAGTACGTAACATAGGTACATCTAAAATATTAAGTGAAAGAAGCCGAGAAACATAACGTTCTCGATTTTTTATATATTTCACCATTTTTAGGGTTCCGTACCTGAAAACGAAAAATCAGAACCCTAATAGAATCACTTTGTTGTACGTCTTTCAAGACCATTTATCTCGAGATCGCGTGGAGGTATCAATCTGAAATTAAAGTCAAATATTCTAGATCACAGTCCCTTGGAGCAAAGACAACTAAAAGAACTCTAAGTCAACGCAATCAAAAGAGCTCTGAGCTCTCAAAAGAGCTATGAACTTTTATACATGATTAATTTTGCCGCGTAATCAAAACCTATAGAGTAGCCGTGAACCTTCAATTATGAAATTTAGCAAGAAGTAAAGTTTTGTAGTAAAAAATAAAGGGAAAAAGAGAACATTTATAGATATAAAAAAAAACATTACATACTTATAATTAATTATAGTTGATTACATACAAAATGAATGCATACATCCGCAAATTGAAGTTTGTCAACTTTTATGTATTCCCATTGGCATATAATCGTGAAATTGGTACGGAGCCCTCGGTGTACGAGGCCGACTCTCAAGAGAGGGAACTGAATTGTTCTGATTGTTACGTTTCCCGATCACAAATCTACATACATATACATATGTATGTATGTATTATATACATTAACCAAAAGGATGAGTGCTTTTCGCTCATCATCTCTACCAATTTATATATACTTAGTTATGGATACAAATTTAATTATATTTCTTTTTATTACTTATAATAATTACTAGATATTTCAATAGTCTAATAACAATTAGGTACTAAGTTGATATTCTGTTTTCCACATACTTGTGAGGAAAAAAAGGAATCTCGATCAAAAAAACATGATTTAGGTAAACATAGCAGTGAGCGAGCATAACTTAAAAAACTCTTTTTACATAGAGCAGTTGTAAATAGCCTCTATTGTTCGTGTATTGTACGTCTTCAGAAAAATAAATGGTTTTTGTCTGTTTCTAGACATTTTTAGCTTTTTGTTCTCATTTCCTTAATTAAGTCAGATGATGAATTTTCGGCCAGATGATGAATTTGAGGCCAGTCGTGGCGCAAGGGCACAAAGTGTGACTGTAAATCGACTCGTTGTGGGTTCGATCCCGACTCGAGGAGATGAAATATTTACTTAAATTTATATTTCCATTTCTTCGCTCTGGTGTCGAGGCAAAGCGCAGCGTTGAGTTCTGCCACTCAACACGCAATGCCTCCAGAATGCGGCAGAAAGTGGGAAACGGAGTGTCTTAACACTAGGTTCCCTCTGCCTACCCTGCTGTGTGCGGGATACAGCGTGAAGCTGAAGATGAATTTTCGTTTATTCATTTTTTTTGTATTGTTAAATATATGTAATAATATAGTTTTACAAATGTTTTGTCCCAGTAAATCATTTATATCTTTATTATTGTTATAAAGTTGAACAGTTTCTTTGGTTGAATGCGCTAATACTCAAATTGAAAAAATATTTTTATGTTGGATAAAACATATATCACGTTTAATCGTTCAGTTTGTATACAGGATGGAAGTGTCAGCGTTCCTTTTACGGGAACAGCATATAGGGTAAAATATTTTAAATCCATACCTTAAGAATTAAACTTCCACCCTATATATGCCTATAGCTTTATTCTATCAGTAGACTATCCAATAGGAAATATTTTTTTCGATTCGAACTAATAGTTCCTAAAAACACACAAGCTTGATAATATTATTATAGGCTTTAAAGTATGTTCATAACAATTTATTAATACAATATTTCAGCGGAGACCAGGTTGTCTCCAACTATCGCTGCTGTTCAACTCAGTGTTCATCTTATGCCTGTTCCTAGTGGCCGTGGTCACCTGCCTCTTCAGTCCGGAGCTGAAGCCTTATCTCGATGGAGCTGGGAACGTTGCCTTAATAGTTTTATTTATATTAAGTGGAACTAGTAAGTATTATTAGAAGTTTTTTTGAATTTTATTCAATAATACAATCGTGGCACAGGGGCACAAAATGTGACTGCAAAGTCGACTGGTTGTGGGTTTGATCCCCACTCGATGAAATGAAATATTTATTTACATTTATATTTTAATTTCGTCCCTCTGGTGTAGAGGCAAAAGCGCGGCGTTGAGTCTCGCCACTCAACATGCATTGCCTCCAGAACTTGACGAAAAGTGGGGAACGGAGTGTCTTAACACTAGGTTTCCTCTGCCTACCCCGCAGTGTGCGGGATACAGCGTTATATACATTTAAATTAGCAAAAATGGTATAAGATGACACTGTACCGCGCTGGGAATGTTTGGCCGTATATTGTACAATTCATGATTTATATATTGGTTTATACAGTCCTACACAAGGAAATATTTATATTTAAAATATTTCCCTTTTTTAATAGTCTGGTAATTTAAAAATAAGTAAAACCCCGCCTCCCAAAAAGCTGTCTTGAAGTAAATAAGCAATGAAAAACAGAGTGACTTGCAACTCTGGTTCGCTGTATCTACTCTACATTTCTAACATACATAAAAGTAACGTAATATTTAGACATTTTATATAATCAAAATGGCTAAACCAAATGATACCAAAATGTGTAATGTCTTGATCATTATTATCAAAACAAGAATTATTAATCTTTTAAATTTTTTGTGAGAACTTTTTTTTTGATTTTACCATTATATTTTTGGCAAAATTACAAAATTATACAAAATGGCATCTATTGAAATTAGCTAAAAGGCATAACATAATAAAAGGTTTATTGCAAATTTTCAGTTTACTCGATATACTACTTGATGGTAGTGAACAGCTTGTACCGCAAAATGAAGATGAACTACAGCGAAACTGCCTTGCCGATGTAGACGTGTGAGGAGACTGAGACATTGTGATCTTATACGCTTTCTATTCGTTATTTATTTATTGCCTGTTCGAATTTGTATATTTTGTATGTACCATTAAAGTGTACTGGTGATTAAAAAGAGTTTTTTTTTCTTTTGTGATTTTTTTGTGGCAGATAATCTGTTATACGATAGATATCTCTCTTTTCGACTTTTACCACAAGAAATATTGCGATGAAACTAGGGACTGGATTAGGTAATGTCTCATGGAAGATGTCGAGACCTATATACCTTAAGCTTGAATCTCTAAAAGTTATTAAAAAAAGATCTTTAATAATACATAAAATAGAGACAAATGTTACATACTAAATACAGAAGATTCTATGGAAACCTATTCTTCTATAGAGTTATAAATGAAATAATCCAATACATTTAATACTTTATTGCCATTACCCACTGCGTTTAACAAAGCGATGTACAACAGTCACAAACATCAATATCTATATAAAATCAATATAAATCTCACATTGTAAATAATTACGACGACATTTAAAGCGTTAACAATTGATCTTTAGTATTAGTGTATTAAGTAGTTGCTGAAACTGCAAATATTTATAGTAATATAAGTCTGTCCACATAATATTTCACGTTACATTTATTTAACGTATATCCTTATTTTGCAGAGAAGAAATAATTAACAAATATAACCGTTTCGTTTTGGACTATGGTGTAAATAAACGCTGTGCAGTCGCTCAAGTGTAATCAATCTTTTTATAATTATCAATTTAGGATATTATATTCTTTCGAAGTAATTTTTTGACAAACAAATAAAATGATATCCAAATAATAATTACTATTTTTATTTATTTTTTAAGATACTTTTCATAATATATATTCTAACCTGTATTATTGTATCCGGTTAAATTAAGCTCTTATGAGGTAATACACCAAAATTCAATTATGAATGTTAGACATTTTTACATTAAACTTAATTTTTTTATGAGTTTTACTCAAACTAAATATGTATGTTGTAAAGTCATTTTATCTTTTATTGATCTATTAACTATTCTTAATAATAACTAGCTTCGTTTATATAAATAATTATTGTTTTCAAAATAGTTCAATAATTTAGAGAAATTTATACAAAAAAATATATATTTTTATATATAAAAAGGATGTATTTTCTAATTTTAATATATTAACTATTATTATATTATTATTCAATTAATTTCATAAGTATCCATAGATTGCCTAGGATACGTTACAAAGCACTTAAACGTTTCTTCTTCGAACTTTTTTAGACACAAATTAAAAGGCTTCTCTTTTAATATTTACTAAACCAATTTATATATTATTATGTGGACAGACCTTAGATATAAAATATAAAACATTTCTAAGATAAAATATTTATAATTTTAATTGTCATACATTGTATAATAGAAATACATTCATTATAAAGGGATAGAGTATTAAGGTCGAAGATATGTGGCTAGTTAAGAGTTATTTTATTGGTGACTCTTCATTTTATATATGCTATTTTTTTTTATATATAACTATAAAAATTAATGAAATGGGTTTGAAAAGTTAAAAAATAGTTAAAAAGTTAAAGTTTTCTTCCTTAGAAAGATTTTTTTTTGGATATTCGAGATATAATGTTTGGCTTGCAGCACTGACTTCTATACGATATGTACAGGTATAGTTGAAAAAAGCTCTGATCTCTTAATAATAATTTTAAATGGCATCCTTTAATAACTGACTGGAAATAATTTTACTTTTATTTATCTTATTTGGTCATTATTTAAATATATAATTATATTACAAAACTATTTAAAAATTGCAAAAGGTTACTTTTATATATTATGCATGGGTATATGTTTAAAAAATTACGATTTTCTTTAGTGAACCCATGAAAAACCCATTCCACTAATTCTCGAAATATTCGTAGGACAGGACGATAGACACGATCTATTAACTAATTAAAGCGAAGGACGTCTTATTGTCGTTATTATATTCATTTAATTGGAACCTCCATGTACAGAGTAATATACAGAGGCGACTATGACATAGTATCTATTTATATAATATGAATTATATAACAAACCGCTACACTGTGAACACTGCAACTACCGTTGACTATACATATATATTGGGCCCAGTATACGTAAATACAAATTAAAATTTTATAAATTTCAAATAATTATCACAAAATCTTTACTGTACCTATATACCTATAAGTATCGGGCCCTCACATAACAGATACATAAAATTATTTTTTAAATTCAAAATATATCTCATAATGATTTCTTAAATTTCAATTATATTTTTTTTTTTACATATTTAAGTAAATTCGCCAATACGCAAATTATTATAAAAATTTCTTTTCAATGTTTTAATTGTGTAAAATATTTAATATAAGTATTTTTTTAAAAATAAATATTGTGTAATATACAACGTCTAAAATAAACATCTCTTACAAAACTTAAGATTCTAACATTTATCAAAAATTCGAGAAAAATAGCAAAGGACAAAGACGTGGTAGTTTTTTTTATCAAAACACATGGTAAAGTGCAAAAATGTACAAAGATTTAATCTCTATTACTAGCTGTAAACTAGATTTGATAAAAAAATTAAGAACCAATTTAAAAATATATTTTTTATGTCAATTTAAAAACTTTTTTAAAACTTGCCGTATATTCAGTGCCGTCTTGGGGTCCCACTTGAAAACTATTACAATGTGTAATTATAGTTATATTTCGATGATTAATTTTCAATTTGGGCCCCAAATCCGATGGCAATACCTCATAAACATATATTATTACATAAATAAGCTTATTTTTTTGTATAAAAGTAGTAAATGGGTATAATTTTTGTCATTTATAAATTATATTTCGTGTTTCTTAATACATATCTAAGAAAATTAGTTCTTTTTATAGATTAAAAAGCTAAATAATAATAAACTTTAAATATTAAAACGATTACACCAAGGTGGATAGCGTCACGCGGTATGGAACTATACACCAAATGGAAATAAGTATATTTAACTGTATCAAACAATGAGAGCTTATCACTATTATATGGAAGACAAAAATATGATAACGGGATATCATGTTCATTATTGTACTACAATTTAAAATTTAATATATATTTGTTTTAATTTATTCTGACCATAGATTTAAGCAAATGATCAATGATATTTGGTAACATTGATTTTCTTTTTTTTTGGCTCCACACTTCGTTACTCACACTCACCCCACCATGTTGTGCCCACCCCAAAAAAAAATTGGCCTAGAAATTTAAAAAATAAGCTTCAGACGAACATATCTGCTCAAAATTAAAGTTCAGCCCTCCCCTGGAAATCCCCTCATTTCTAGATACGCCCATAGAAATGAGAAATAAAACAAAAACTTTGTAATGAACATGATACCTGCCAGAAGCACTCTCTGTCTCTGGCGCGTCTATGATATGATGATTCCTCATTTAACGGTAATCATAATGGAATGTCACAAATCACAACCACTATTACAACTGTAAAGGAATAATAACAATAAGATATTATATAATCTGTACGATTATGATAAACGGACTCAAATAACATGCATGTAATTTTAAATGTAAATAATTTTATAACAACAATGTGTATATATATATATATATATATATATATATATATATATATATATATATATATTTGTAATAAAGCTATAATTAAAAGACGTTTGCTTTAAAATATATCAATTTATGTAATATAAATCTCTCTCTATTATTAGATACTTATACAGGATGGAAGTGTCAGCACCACTTTAAATGAAACTACAGTTTTAACAACTCTATAAAAGACTAATACAATTAAAAATATTTTTATTTTCCCTAAAATGAATAAGAGATTTTTTCACACATAAACCTATCCAAGGGAAAGGTCTCATTCCGAAATCGAGTCGTAGGTATTTGCGGCAAAGTTCAAAGTTATCAGGTATAGATAAACATCGTGAAATGAAAAAAATCCTACGTCTAAACTGTTGAGGTATCATTGATTAATTTCTTTAGGTATGGGCTTAAAATATTTTACCCTATATGCTGTTTCCGTAAAAGGAGCGCTGACACATCCACATCCACATAAATTTCATATGAAAGAAAAAAACTTTTAAAAAGATTTTGAATCCTTTTACATAATCATGTTCAATATCTATGCAATTTAACAAGACAAATAGTCAAAACTGTTAAAATCAGCCTTCATTTATATATGTTCCGGACAAATAATCTGTATCTATTACAAATAGCGTTGTACAATAGGAATAAAACATGTATTAAATACAAAATGCAGTAATATCATACTAAAAATGTTATATTTAAAACGTATCGTTTCATAGAACAACAGTGTATGTGAAAATTTACAATTCTTGCTACATTTGGCTTTTATAAAACATGGCAAATTATTGGTTAATATTATTTATTTTGCTATAGATTATTTAAATTTTATTTCAACAAAAATATTTTCAAATATCACACCCGTCGTTGTTCTACGATAACAAAAATACATTTTTTATAATAAATAAACGTACAAAATATATAATTTAATATTTGTAATAATATATATAAAATGTTGTTGCTCAGAAAAATTTAAATTTTATATAAAAAAATATTTTAACGTGAAAGTTCTTACAAAACACCATCTTCGTTGATCGATATCAAATAGCTCCGGATCACAACGATATAGTAAAAGTTTTCAGCTGAAAATAGGTATAAAGTTTGACTATATTTAAGCTTCGAGTACATTCTGGATAGTAAGTACTTTATTATAATATTTTTTTAAGTGTCACACTGAATCCTGCATATAGAAGGGTAGGTATACGAAACCTAGTCTTAAGAAACTACGTTCCCGTTCCCCGCTTTCCACCGAAATTTGGAGGAATTATGTGTGTTTTGCTTCGTTACTAGAGCGGAGAAAAAAATGTAATATTCCATTTCGCATCGTGGCCAGGCGCTATTCTTAAACCATAAAATAAAGAATCCTACGAACATAATTTAATAAATAAAGTCTTGAAGGACTTCTAAAGATGACATCGTACTAAATGCGATGTTATAATTTTTTTCTGTTTAATAGACAAAATACATCATTAGAATCTACCTTCCTACGTGATGTTTTAAATATAAAGGATGGTGGTGAGAAAAGGCTACTAAGCTACCTACTATAGATAATTAAAAAAAATTCTAAGCTTACCTAGGAACAAAATTTGAGCTATGACATGACCAGCGCCCATGTGAAACAGAGTCTTCAGGAAACCAATAATGAAGAGCACTAGAAATACGATCCAGAAGATGCAATACTTCTTCATGATTCCGCTTCTCTCCTGAAGTAATACACGAAAATAATATTCAGATACATAAATTCTGTTTTATATATTTAATTTTTAAATTAAAGCTTAATAGTTTATTTTTTTATTACATTTACATTATTTTCTTATTCGAAAGTATTAATATTAGCTGATACAGAGACTTTTCTTTAAACAATATACTATATATTACACCAGTTTGACTTAGTTTGCCAAAAATTGTCGTTAATTTTGAAATTAAGCTATGAAATATTTTTTTTCCTATTATATAAGAAAATACCTTATGAACAGCCCAGACAAAGATCAGGTCCAGAAGGAACTTCACAAAGAGGAGAACAACGATTAGTACCACGATGGTGTAGACGACGGATGACATGCTGTCCATATCGTCCTTCTTGGACTCAGCTGCATCTTTGATGTCCACTGCGAAGGTTATCAGGATCACCGCCAAAACGAAAGTGAGTATCTGTGTATAACCAATAGACAAGAAGCCCTCTTATATTGTTTTATTAGTCGTAAAAAATAAGTAAAGTTGGTAAGCTTTCATTTAGCTGAGACATTACTGGCAGTTAGGACAAAAACAGAAGAACAGGTGTTTAATAAGCTTTCTTAATATATTGCAATTTGAAAATTGACTTATCATATTATGAAATTGAAAAAAATCTTGCAATCAATTGATCAATGATCAGCTCTATAATTCTGGAGGCATTGCCTGTATATTAAGAACTTAACGCCATGCTTTACCTCGACACCAGAACGAAGAATTGAAAATATAAATTTAAATAAATATTCCATTTCCCAAAATGAGAATTGAACCCTCAACCAGTTGCTTTTACAGTCACACACTTGTGCCCCTGTGCCACAACTGGCCCGGATCAACGGTTCTTTGCTATATTCTAAATTATGAATGTAAATGACATATAAATGTTCATACAAACCGAATTGATAATCCCCATAGTGATACATCCTGTCCTCAAGTCGAAGATAAAGCAGAATTTGTCTAAAACCGGGAGCTCCATTTTGTCTGAAAAATTATACTTATGTACAGAATGACACTACATAAATAACTATGTATTAATATTAAAATTATTTATATTTTATTACCAACGTTTTTGTTCCTTCTCCAAGAAATCCAAGAAACACCAAGTATTTAAAATTGTCTAAGGAAAATTCTGATAACAAATTCAATTTTTCTTATATCCGACGAACTTTACGAGATCCTAAAAAGAAATATTATTTATTACATTGAAAAGAAATACATTTAATCAATTTAGAAATAATGCATTGCTTAAAATCTATTTAAGGATAAATAATTTCTAAATATCAACTGAAACTCACCATCTTCTTTATGAACTATAGTATAATTGATACATTCACAACACTTGTTATCTCTAGTAGTAGAGTCTAGCACTCGCGTCTTAATGACTTAGACATTGTGAACGACTACAATGTTGAGGCAACTTTGATTCAACTTGGGAAAATCCTTAAGGGTATGTCCTTTGCTATATTTATAAATCTACGAATAATTTTCCGGAATATTTATTACAAAGCGCCTAGAATTCGAATCAAATGTCGAATTTTCTAACCGCACAATACACTATAAGCTAAAATACTATCCTCACCACCTGGATACGCGGCCTCCACTGCTATGCGGTTTCTTAGGAACTAACTGCAGCAGTGTGTCCAGGTCAATACGACTTGGATATCTTCAAAAAACGCGTTTGTCTCCACCTCAAAGGCCGGCTACGCACCTACAGCTCCACTGGTGTTACTCATTTGCCTTGTCTTTTTCATTAAAAAAATCTGAAGAATATCTGAATTTTGTTTCGTTTACAGTACAAAATAGATATTCTTGCTTCATTCAAATGTAATGGCCATCAGGTGACTCGTACGCTCGTTTGCATTTTCCATATTTTTTTCTTACTCTACATTTCGTTATAGGGGAGAGAGAGAGAGTTAGAGATAAATTACCTGCGCGTGGACAAGGTAGCTGGTATTTTTTACTCGAAACGTCAAAATTTTTATACGATTTATGTAGTAGTAATATTGTATATTTAATTTATTTTTCTTAAGATAGTTAACAGTAGCTACCCCTTAATGGAGGCTGCACATCTGCGCAGGGCGGCGCGTCGATCGATCGCGACGACTGATATATTTCTATCACACATTTAATTGTAACCCCATACTTATGGATCTTTTATAGCACTCCAACTCGTTAGTACTTAATTATATTATCGGTCTTATAGTATTTATATATATTATATGGGAAATAGCAAATGTGCCTTTGGGGCCGTTCAAGTATTACGTAAGCACTGTAGGGGGCCGGGGGGGTCTTGGGTTTGCTTATTTTTGATGACATGGGGG